>JBCHJU010007794.1:0-12251 GCA_039654505.1 Plocamopherus imperialis | reverse complement strand
TCTCTCTCTCTCTCTCTCTCTCTCTCTCTCTCTCTCTCTCTCTCTCTCTCTCTCTCTCTCTCTCTCTTTCCTTTTCCCCAGATCCCTGATTTTCAACCGCGCACATTTTCATTTGCTTCTCCTGGCATTTGGAACCAATTGTCCCTAAAAACTAAAAGCTCCCCAAACTTTTCATTCCTTCAAAAAGAACTCAAAAACGGAATTTTTGGGGGCAAGACTTAGTATAGTTTTATTGAAGTTTAAATTACCCCGCTTTTACTCTTCACATTAAACACGTTTTATATTTTTCTCCACCGTTTCTCGATTATTTATGTTATAACAATTTTAACAAACTGTACAAATATGCGAATGTATCTTATTTATTGTATTTCACACTTTTCCCGCTCGCATTGTAGTTTCAGACTTTAACCATTTCGTTCGTTCCCATTTGGCATGATATTGCAATGGCGCAGTCGACGGCGTGCATGGCTGACCTGATTGTGGGAGGGTTGATAACTTTATATCGATTCCCCTTTGAAAATGGGGTCAAATTTCATTTTTTTCCCCATATCTTTATTGGATTTTTTCCATATACAGAACAAAAAAAAAATTAAGGAAAATACAATTTAATAATAGCTACAGCATAGAGAATAACAACATTATTAACAATTAACATCAATATCAGCACTAACAAAGCACAATAGTAATAGGAATCACATTTACGTAATAGCATCCACTGTGATATAATAGTAGCTATACCGATACAACTACAAAAACTATGATATTAATATAATAATGATGATAATGCTGATAACTGTATTTCAACGATGGTAGTTGGAGGTACTTTAGCCTTTCCTCGTAATTGAAATTCCTTATTCGTTGTAAAGGCTGTCGACACACACTTCTCTACAATAAGTGAAAAAGTCGGTCACTGCATACGAAGACATGACATTTCTTAACGATTTCTGTACAGTCGCCTGTTCATGTGTAAAATTATGAGCGAAGCAGTAAACTAACAGTTAAGACTTCTGCATTGCAATTTTTGACTACTTAAACGAAGTGCCTTTCTTTAATTATACTTCACTTTCTGTTGAAGACTTGCGACACGAACTTCTCTTTCATTGAAAACGGTAATTGTCGTGAAGTAGTGAAGGAGGATATTGTTGCTGGAGATCTAGATCTAGTTGTTGACATTGACAAATTGGCGACGTTGATATATTGACGAAGATGCAGTTTGACAGACAAAGCTGGGACGACTGTCGGACGAGGTGTTTGAATGACCAATCCGAATTCCGAAGTAGATTTTTGTCAGATTAAGTAATCTTTTTTATAATCAATTATATTTATATTATATTTCATTCTCTCTTTCATTAATGAGACTAGATCTAATATGTAATTTTATTTTGAGTTGATTTGCTATCCTCCCATAGGGAAACTAAACTAAAATACTGGAACGATCTTGTCCCTATGGGAGGAAAGCCGTAGCTGAAGATTCGTCTCTGCGTATCCAATGAGTACGCCAATACCCAATGCACACAATCAATAAGAGTTTGAACTGGTGCACTCGGCATGACGATGCCATCAACGACGGTGAGAGGGAAAATCCAACTAAAATATTTTACATGGTCAATGGCACGGAAAACTAAGTCCATTGACCATGTCAGTAATAAAGCGGCCGGCCACAAATTCTGTTGTTGTAATGTCATCGGCCCTACAGGGTTCGCCTCGCCTGTACTTCACCATCCCGATCTTTTTTAACTAGTTTTTCTGCAATTTGCTTTCCTAAACTGGTTTTGGACCCACACACTGCCTACTAGTCTTCTTTCTGGGCAAGCCAAATGGAATTGTACCTGATCCTATGGGCCGGTCTGTGCACCTCTTACCTTTGGCAATCGTAGGTCACTAAATGGTGCATCCCTTACACCTTCTTGGTCATGATCATCAACTTCTATGTTCGACTCTTACGTTGTCCGCATCTTCTTCTGCCACTGCATCTACTGCTCCACTGCATCTTTTGAACCACTAATGAACTCAGCGGTAGCTGTAATGATTTCAGACTGCACTGCCTTCCAAGAGGTCGAATATCCATTTGCTGTACCGTGCCAGCACAGAATGATGAAATAAAAACTCTTATTTTGGCCTTTGTGTGTTGTTTCAGTTCGCATCGCTTCGACACAGCATTCTACGACAGCCTTTGGCAGACAGGCTTCCGGTGTTCATGAAGCAAGTCATAAAATCCGAAGACGTTTTGATTCTAGTCCGGTGAGCAGTCGGAAAGGCATTACTCTCTGCAAGCAGTATTTTATGCCTGAAAAAATATTTAAAAATCCCGAAATCTCGATCAGGTGGACAATGCATGTGTTGAGGCAATTCTTCAGTCGATAGCCATGGCATATTATATGCTGACAAAAATGACCGTTCTCATTTCTTTAGCTGTCTAGTTAGCTGCCCCTTATAGCTCCTGTATCGGACATGAACTGATGGTGCCAAGACTGAAACGGCCACATCCTGTACCGCCCACAGTTGTGGCCTTTTCTCGGCAGTCGGCATGAAGATTGTGCCGCGAAGTGCAGTCCCCACCCGCCGGTTGCCGACGTGATTGATGCACTCTTTCTTCATTCTCACCGCCATTTTCACCTACTGCCTAGATAGGGAAGAAAAGCCTTAACGTTTAGAAAGACTCGCGTCCAAATATTCGGCGCCATTACAAAGAGGACCCCTAATGACACGCTTACCAATTGAACACATTTCTACAATTGTTTTTCCCTGTTGGCGTGGCATTGCTGCTTCGGGCGCTGGGAAGTATTTCTCAAAAGAAGCAAACCTCCAGGCGTTGAAGTCCAAAGGCATGGATCAGGGCAACCCTCAGAGGTAAAGTCCAAAGGCATGGATCAGGGCAAGCCTCAGAGGTAAAGTCCAAAGGCATGGATCAGGGCAAGCCTCAGAGGTAAAGTCCAAAGGTATGGATCAGGGCAACCCTCAGAGGTAAAGTCCAAAGGCATGGATCAGGGCAACCATCAGAGGTAAAGCCCCTGTTCCACTTTGTGTGTCTGTTCTGTCGAGGGCCTTGGAACTGGTGTAGTCTGCTCTGTAGGGGTTTATTGGTACAGATTCAGAATATTTTGTTATTAAGAATACCTGAACTTGAACACACCATTGCCCCTGGCAGTTATTTAATAGAAAGCCCTGAGATCGTCCTCTTTGGATGTACTGGGCTATACCTCGAACAAACAAACAAACAAACAAACCTGGCAGTTATTGTTGCAATTTTCTTAAAATGCACAGAACTATCAGTATCACCTTCATTGTGGTATATTATTACCCTTCATATTTCCTTCTTTGTAATAACGACGAGCAGCTTCTGACTCAAACATTTTTGACCTCCCAACTACATAACTAGCTGTCCAGTCGCATGAACTTTCACCCGTTTCCTTCTTTACACTTATGAATTTTCCACCAAATAACAGGTCCTCCTTATTTGCTGTTCGCATCGTTTTCCCTTTTTAATACAAATACTTACCAGTAGGCTGTGCCGTCCCTGCCCTGTGCCTACCTTCTCTTGTGAATAATCTTTATACAATGGCTGTTTACCATGGATGTTAAGCACGTGTTTCGATGTTCCACATCTCTGCGTCAAGTCAGTCATAATTAATCAAAAATATCTAACCTATCTGTTTATTTTTAGTTTAGTAACTAGTTAAAGCCCATATATCGGCATGATAAAGATTTCACTCTTCGACTTCAATTTGCCCATAGATTCTATAATTAAGATCGACATATGGAGGAATTTGTCTTGCTTATCCCGATGTGTGGTCAAATTGTAGTCAAAGAGTTAAATCGTGCTCATGCCGACAATGACAAAATCGTGGAAATTCCGACATATTTTTCGGGCAAAACGAAGCCTACGAATTTAATTGGACTCACGTTGATACATCGTCTTTAAGTAGTCAAAGGGTTAATACAGTAAAAGCCGAAGCTCTATATTTATACCGTATGTCTTATTTCATTTTACACTTCATATCGAAGAATATGAATGCCTTCTTTTCTTTTATATTAGATTTTTCTTTAGTTTTTTTTTTTTTTTTTTTTTTTTCTTTAGGCTCTTCCCGTTAAAGGAAAACTGAGAAAAAGCTGCGTGACCTAAAGATTGACAAAAACAATAGCAAAACAAAGCGAAACATATCAATAAAAAAAGAAGAGAAAAATCTATAAACCCACATCCCAAACCCAAAATACCTTTGACTGTCTGATAGACGTTTGAGATGTTTTATTTCTATACATTTATTTTGTTTATTCACCGCATTTTTATGCCTTGAATCTCAGTATACATATGTCCCTTCAAAGGAAAGCTGAGATAATAGCATCAACGTCTGACATAATAGCAATGTACAACACAGGTAAATATTTTACACAAATCCCCCCGTGCCCTTATCCTTCTTCCTTCAATGTATCTGTCAAAGAATGGATACATTTCTGGACATCCATTTTGCTTATTTTGTGTACATGTAGGCTATTTGTCTTGAGTCTCAGTATACGAATGTCCCTTCAAAGGAAAGCTGAGATAATACGGTAAAAGTCTCACGTAAACGCAACATAAGCTATACGTGAATGTTTGCAGGAATTTAGACCAATTTCTGTTCATTGGTAAGGAAAGCTGAGATATTGATATGGCAACTGTATTTTGTGTAATACTTTTATTATTATTATTTCTTTTACCGACCATTTCCATTAACCTTTTCTGCATACTTTCAAGCAAGAACAACATATTGATTCTGAACACGTTTATATCAACTAGCCTAGCGATTTCCAGGTTATAGTTTGGTACGGTTAGGCCTATGCTGTTGTTTTTATGGTGGCTTATTTTCTGGGCTTTTTAAACTTTTATTTCGTGGGGTTTTGTTTGGTTTGCTTTGTTGTTTTTTTGTTTTTGTTGAGTTCGGGATCTGAGAATGATAAATCGAATGGAAGAAGCAGTAACTGATTTTAATATGTGGCTTTGTATCGGGCTTAAAAAAATTGGAAAATAAACAGATACGCGTAAATCATACAATTAATTGATTTGACTCCGACACAATGGACATCGAAATACAGGAAATATGGCTTAACATTATATAGACCTGTTCTTTAAAATGATCAGATCTAATAAGACTTCAGAACAATTGGATTCTCTTGAAATGCATGTGCCTTTCAAATCTACATCTACAATTGGAACTTATAAATTTTCATACTGTCAAAGTGTCTGAAGTTCTCATTTTATACATCTTTCGTCTGGAGCTTATGCGCCCTATCAGGTAAATCATAGAAGTAAGTGCTTCTGTTTTAATCTGTATATTAGAATGTAGTTGTGGATCCTTGGAATTCGTATTGCTATTCAAGCCAATCGCATTTGTGTTCTTCTATTCATGAATCCTAATCTCTCCTGTTAAATGGTATTAGCCCATTTAGACTACTAAACTTGGATTAGCACAGTTATTTGCCTTTTTTATGTTTGTTCATTTCAATGGAAAACACAAAAACTTTGCCTTGTTCCCATTCTTTATCTAAGCCTAAGCTCTTTTTAGACATGTAGATTTAACTACGAGCCAAGTCTTTTATGACCCATGTTTTCAATTCTTCCAACGTGGACTACGCTTGAATCTTTCTGGTTTTGCCAGCCTCTTTAGCATGTTTTAATCTTACTTAACCTTACCGTTGCGGCTAAACCGTCGATCCGTCCAAAGCGACTTGTCTTTTTAGAACGTTGATCTAGCCGTCCCCTTTCTTGGAAGCTGTGTTTGTTCTGACTTTTCTTTTCAAGTTTCGTGGAATGAAGCCCACAGTTTTGTTGCGGCCTTTTGCTCCCTTTTTTCCTGCAATTTTAGATACTTGTTTGCTCCAAGTAAGTTTCTCTGTATGCTCTACGTCTAGGTATTTTGCTAATTAAATGTTACATGCTCCAGTGCCTAGTCTTGATGGTAATATTTCGATGTTTTGGTGAAAGTGAAGATGCCGCACTTTGATGCGTCGAATGTCTGTTATTGGGCATGTCTTCTACCATTCCTGAAGTTTGTTTTAGATGTTTGTTTTGGCTGACGTCACATCCTATCTTGTTTATCTTTCGGTGCATTATTGTGTCATCCGCGAAAGACGTTTTGGAGCGTCGATATAATCGGCAATATCGTTGACATACACCAGGAACAAAGCCAGGCCCAGGACAGATCATCTGGGAACACCGAACGTTACCTTTGCACCTTTTAGACTTCTGCCTGCCAACCACAACTAACTTCTTGGGTAAGGTCTGACAGAAAGTTCTCGATCCATCTGATGGTCGTGTTCTTAATCCCATAGGCACTTAGTTTACACAAAGGACGTTGATGTGGGATTTTGTCAAATTCCTTTTCTAGACCGTGGAGGATCACATCAGTCTTTCCACCTCTGTTGTTACAAGGTCATTGGCAACAGAAGGAAGTTAAATATAAAAAAAGAGCATTTACCACATTCATTGACGGAAAATACTGTCCAAAGTGTGACAACAAAACGAACATATTCTTCAGGCCCCAGCCCTGTTAGACTCCTGTCCTTTTTTATATACAAGTACGCATTAACTCTGCTAATCTTCACTTTGCATGGCAGCATGTCGTATTGATGCTATTGTTCCATTCAATTCGCATTCTTACACCATCGCTGTGGCTTGTCCTCTTCATAGCCATCGCAGAAGCAGCTTAAGTTCATGTGAGGTAGAGCACCCATCTGCATAGCTTTTTACCACATGGATCACCTGAGTCCCTTCCGAGCTGTGATTCCATGCCGTATCTTCACCTTTTCGTTGCCTTTCAATGACTTACCTGCATGCCTGTCTACTTAGACGAACTTGCATTTATAGTGTCAGCACTCACCACCCAAAGACAAGGCAGCTAGTTACAACCTTCTAAAATCGGACAGCACAAACTGTGCTTGTGTTTTAGACTTCTTCCTCGTCAGATGTCATTTTCTCGACGTCTGGTAGCCTCTGCTATTCACATTTATCTGTTGATATAATTAATATTGAGGGATCTCGTTTTGATACATTGAGAATTGATTTGTTATAAAGATAGTGGAGCACATTTATTATAAAAAGTCGTTTTGAATACCCACATAAAAACTAAAATAAAATAAAAACATGATTGGTGGCAACTGCAGTTGGATTGAAGTTAGTGTGCAGGACATGAAACGGTGAGGTGGAATTCCTGTTTCATGTCTGCCATTGTAATCTTGGGAAATACACGAGCCAGCATTTCCTCGCCTACTCAAGAAATAGGGGGAAAAGAAATCATTGGTAGCCTATATCATTTCAATTTTAGTAAGTAAAGTAAATAGCTATCCGCGTGCCAAAGTTTTATTTTGCTCTGAATCAACTAATTTTTTAAATACAGGCACACTTAATCCAACTAAAAACAAAGCCCCAAAACCGCTTACTCGATTTTTAGGCCTGCATTGACTCAAGAGTGGACTCAATAGTGGACTCGACATTGGTCAACATTTGACTCAACAGTGGTCAACATTTGACTCAACAGTGGTCAACATTTGACTCAACGGTCTACTCAACTTTGGACTCAACAGTGGTCAACAGTGGTCTCTTCACGTGAGAATCGGCACTGGAATCATTTGAGTCTTCACGTGAGAATCCTCACTGGAATCATTTGAGTCTTCACGTGAGAATCCTCAGTGGAATCATTTGAGTCTTCACGTGAGAATCCTCAGTGGAATCATTTGAGTCTTCACGTGAGAATCCTCACTGGAATCATTTGAGTCTTCACGTGAGAATCCTCAGTGGAATAATTTGAGTCTTCACGTGAGAATCCTCAGTGGAATAATTTGAGTCTTCACGTGAGAATCCTCACTGGAATCAGCATTTGATTCTTCACGTGAGAATCCTCAGTGGAATAATTTGAGTCTTCACGTGTGAATCCTCAGTGGATTCATCAGTGGGCTCATCAATTGAGAATCCTCACTAGATTCAATAGATAGTGGACTCGATCGACCTCAGTCGTTGGCATGTCCATGACTTCATTTCTCAATACATTCTTTATCTTCTATGGCTATGGACAACAATTCTTTGTCCAGTCGGACTACTAAATGACTTAAATGAGCATCAGATAACCTAATTCTTTTCAAAATCAAATGAAATACGTGTAGCAACAACATTTAGAAGACATGAAAACCGCTTCATCTACTCTGAAAGGTAAAAGATGTTCAATGTCAATGTGTGTTGGAGCGTTTTGTTTTGCCTGACGCAATGCTCCATTATATATCTAGGAAAATAAATAAAAATATGTCAGAGATCAATTCATTCCTTACCAGGCAGTAGATCTGTTGAATGATCATCTTTCTTTTTCAGGGGAATGATATAGTTGAATAATTTTGAATTGTTTTGGTCTAGATATTCGTTTTTAGATATTATACCAGGATATAATAAAAGTAATCTATTTTGCTAGCAAGTAATGAAAGACTAAAAAACAACAACTAAAGGACAAAGTTTGGCTGTATGCTCATCGATATACAAATAATATGATCTTATTTCCTTTAATTTTCTAAGATGAAACATAAATATTTGAACGTTGTCAAGGTTACGCGTAACTTCTAGTTCTAGATTTTGAACAGCACTGAAAATTTCGACATTAATATTTCAAAGTTGAAAATTACGAGCGCCAATGTGAAAACATTTTAATGATTAATAATTTATTGTTTCCAAGAATTAGAAGAGTCTGCGTTTTTTCAATTCAACACGAGAATGTTGGTATCCATCCGTGTTCGTATGATTTCAGTTGGCTACACTCTTATTCTTGTAGTAGTTGTAGCTTCTTGATAGATGCTGTCATTCTTACTACCAAGAGGTATGTCGAGCTCTGTATTCACTTCAAAAACGTGGCGCAGTCTGGTACCCTGTGATATTTTAATTTTAGGACAATCATGGCCTATTCTTTTCTCTTGACAAGTGGTTTTTGCTGCCTCTACCAATTCTTGTAATCGAACTTGCTGCCAAGTACCATGCACATATCTATTCCAATTTTGAATGCACTATTTTTGCTGTAACAAAGGATCAGGCAATCCATTTCACGTGTTTATTAATAATGCGTTTGTTGTAGGAATTGTTGCGGAGTCTGGGTGTAGGACCTCTCTTTATGTAATTGTAATGAGTGACTTTATGCTATAGGTTTCAATGATGCTGGTGAGGCGGACAGTATAAAGGGTTACGAGGATGGAGTTGTTATCATGCAACATTCCTAAGTATGTTTTTAAGCTAAGAACATTCCTAAGTATCAACAGAGTTAGGTGGGTAACATGAAGGAAATACCCATACCCGGGAACATTCCTAAGTACTTTTTTAGCGCCTTGGGTAAGGTGGATATCATGAAGCTGAAGAACGTTCCTAGGTATGTCCCTAAGTATTAAATTAGAAACAAATCTTAGGCATGCTAAGGGTCATCCCTAAGTAGCTTCTTAGGATTGTAAACACCCACTCTGATCTATCTAGATCTCAATCTAAATCGAGAATCTATGAATTTATTTGGGAGGAATAGACTAGATTTATTTTTCCTGGAGACCACCATAAGCCAGCCAACTTACAGAAATGTGGCTTTTTTTTTTTTTTGCCTTCGATAGATGTAGATCTAAGTCTTGATGTAGCCTACGTCGTGTTGTGTGTTACTTTTTTTTAAATGAACCGAAAGGAATCTAGATCTAGACAGATATTGATAGATCTAGGTTCTACTCACAGTTACAGAAAGGTGCATATCTTTTTAGCATTCTATAGATCTAGATTTAGATCGAGCCTATCTTTTGTTGTTTGTTCCACTTTTTAAAATGATCTGAGAGGTATCTAGATAGATGTAGATCTAGATCTAAAATCCGACCGCGCAAGCTTCGACCTACCTCCTGCCGCAGCATTCCCTCCAAATGACTTCGTTTCACTACTTTCTGCTAGCAAAATCAACATGGGAATCAAAAATTTTTTAAATTTAGGATTGGAAACTTACACGAAACTGTGCTGTTGATTCTTGTGACGCGACCATATTTGGCAGTTCCGACCACTTTTTAGCGGGTTGGCAGGTCCGACCACTCAGGTCGGCAGGTCCGACCATTGACCATGGGGCAGTTTTGTTGGGTAAAGCTGACCATGGAAGACGAAGACTAACACACAGGGACATATAATACAGATCTTCAATACACAAACAATGTGGACCTCTGCAGTTTAATTTGAACTGAGAACAAAATCGAACTGAAATTTTAACGACAAAAAAAAAAAAAGTGCGATTTTAACTTGAATAAAAAGAAATGCAAACTGAAGAACATTTTAACAGAAACACAGGATCTCAAAGGATAGTGCAATTTTAACTTTGAACTGAAAACAAATAAAATCGACTGAGGAACATTTTTTCCTTTAAAAGGTACTTAATTTTAACTTTGAACTGAAAACAAGACAAAATCAATCTGAAGAACATTTTAACAAAAAAGGAACTCAAACGATAGTGCCATTTTAACTTTGACCTGAAAACAAATAAAAATAAAATCAAACTGAAGAATATTTTACCACATAATTTTAACTTTGAACTAGAATAACTAGAAGCAAAATCAAACTGGAGAACATTTTAACAACACAAAAAAAAGGCACTCAAAAATACGTGTTCGATCTCTTCCTCGGTCATCCCACTGAGGTCCATGTCAATGCAGGTGCGGAGATACAAACGTGGGCATTTGCTGCACCCAATCCAAACATTCCCTTCTACATGTATAAACGTTTTTAAGAAAAAAAAAACTTAAGTTCCTTCTTTTTGGTAAAGCTTATTTTAACATAAATTAAGATTTTAATCACTTTTTTTTTTTTTTGACAAAGCCTGTATTTGATTTTAATTAATTCTTTTTAGCAATTTAAGTCCCTCCTTTTGAATTTTATGTTAAAACCTACTTTTAATGTAAGGCGCTCTGAGCTCCCTATTCGGGAGGTAGAGCACCCTATAAATCCAAATTTCTTCTTCTTCTTCAGCTATTTGAGACTAACTTTATGTAAGCTATATGAAACTATTTTCATTGTAAGCTATATGAGACTATTTTTATTTTTAGTTATATGAGACTAACTTTGTGTAAGCTATATGAGACTATTTGTATTGTAATCTATTTGAGACTATTTTGTTATTGTAATCTATATGAGACTAACTTTATGTAAGCTATATGAGACTATTTTGTTATTGTAAGCTATAGGACACTATTTTTTAATTTAAGCTATATGAGACTATTTTTATTGTAAGCTTTATGAGACTATTTTTATTGTAAGCTATATGAGACTAACTTTACGTAAGCTATATGAGACTATTTGTATTGTAATTTATATGAGACTATTTTGTTATTGTAATCTATATGAGACTAGCTTTATGTAAGCTATATGAGACTATTTTTTATTGTAAACTATATGAGACTAACTTTATGTAAGCTATATGAGACTATTTATTGTATTGTAATCTTTATGAGACTATTTTGTTATTGTAATCTATATGAGACTAACTTTATCTAAGCAATATGAGACTGTTTCTAGTTGTAAACAATATGCAACTTTTTTTATTGTCAGTTGTAAGGGTTATTTTTATTTTAGAATAGTTTTATTTCTATTGTCACTCTAAGAGTAGGGGGATCACAAGTAACACGGTTCATAGCAAGGGATTACCGCTAGCCGGTGTGTGTGTCGTTGAAGTTAAAATGCTTGAGGAGTCTGGCTTGGCTCACTCTCTCAAGTCAAATTCGCCAATGGCTAACTGACTGTATAATCGTGGTTTATATTTTCATGACGACAGCGGCTTAATGACAGATTCGAACCAACTGCTTTAAATCAATGCATTGAAATAGAGTTTATAAATCAAGATACAAATTGATTCTTTTTTTTTTTCGTTCATGGATCCAATCATGAAATGCATACGTTCATTCGTTGTTGTAATAGGTACATTAAGGCTTACTTAAGACCAAATATCAATTCAAATGCATTAATAAAATTGACGCTGAAGACGAAGAATTGCAATCTCCTATACTTATACTTTCATGATATCCGCTCTAGTCCTAATCATACCAGGCAGACGCAAACGGTATCGATTTTTATTGGTTCATTACTCTGCACTGGAACTAAAATGGAAAGAAAAATAAAATCAAATAGCACGTTTCCAAAATTGTATTCGATCCTTTTAGAAGAGAGCTCATTGGTATCGGTTATATAATTTTATCGTTTGCTTTTCCTCAGCATTATGTATGTGTTTGTATGTGTGTTTGTA
>JBCHJU010007793.1:6227-18289 GCA_039654505.1 Plocamopherus imperialis | reverse complement strand
GCCTAGCCTCAGGGCCTCAGGCGAACGCAGAAATACGGGACCCGCAGGTAGCGTAGGGGCAAGGCCAGCATGGCCGTCAACGAATAAATACGGGACCCGCAGGCAATGCATGTGGCGATCTCAAGCTAGCGGGGCGAATATATTCAGCATCCCCTGAATACCCTGATACAACTTTTCGTTGTTCCTGTTCGGAACAGGAGACACTTTTATCGTTCCGAATGCCCAGCACTAGAGTTGTGTTGAGTGAAGCTCGGGTCAACCCCAGTATGCTTTGCGCTTAATGGGTCAAGGGATTACTGTCAGGGGTTGTGGTTGAGCAGCAAAACTCACGGGTAGACGGCTGATAAAAGTCAAAAGAAGTCCCTTTTCCAAGTTCAAACTAGCACAGGGCTTTTCCACAAAGTAATAGAGCTACAATCGAAGTGCCTAATCCAGTTTATCGACAGAATGTACATTAAGTCTATGTTTCACAGATGGACAAATGGCAGGTTTCACGGTAAGGGGTATAGGAAAGTTCCCATTCACTGGAAAAATTTCACTTGCTGAATATGACACTTATTTATTAGGCCTATATATCAAATGAAAGGTCTTAAAGCCATGATCAAGAAAATATAGGTCTCAGACATGGCCCAACCTCACTAAGTATGAAAATCAAGCTTGTTATAGGGTGAAATTGTGACACTATTTAGGGTGTACCTCATTTAAATAGTCTATATTAGAACTTTCTTAATTTATCAGAATTGACCCAAAATAAACATAAAAAGCTGATTAAACGATGTAATAAAGGTTAAAAAACATTTCTGAAGAATTTTTTTTCTCGTTTTTTCCACCAAAAAGTGCAAAAACTGACGTTTGAAAGAAAAAGTGAAAAGTATAGAGATGCTTCCATTTGTTTTTGACTGTCCAGCTGTGCCTAGCCGTCGGTCATGTGACCTCGCTAGTTGGGCTTCCCGTGGCTCTCGAGTCTGCCACTGCTACCGCAATTGAACGACAGTTTTAGAGCTAATGGGGGCTCAATTTGCCTATTTTTAAAGCTAAATCTAGAAATCTGTGCTGCCGAAGTCTTCTACTCACCTGAGAACCGCTACGACACGCCTCTTTATTGGGTTAGCCAGTGTAGACGCCTAGATCTACGCTTCGTTTTACGGGCTGTAACGGCTCGATGACGATTCTCGAAAGTCAGACCCTTCGACACGATTATCGACCAACAAATAAGCGTCGGCGTTTTAAAGCCAGCAGCGATTTTTATGATGTCAGCACTCTGAATTATTACGCCACTTCAAAGGCACTTCGCGCTGCTAACTTGCATCTGACCAACGGCCGACCATTTGGCAAATTATGTCATTTTTTTTCATCAAAACGGAAAATTTCGTGATTTTAACCAAATTTTATGAAAGCTGACATGATTTACTGTGGATTTGAGGCGAAAATTGGTGTGAAGGTGAAAAATGGAGACAATGGGAGTCTCAAATCTATTTCACTTGATCACTTTGTGGACCAAAACGTGAAGTTAGCGTAGATCACAAAAAATATTATTATTTATCATGTTTTTTATAGATTTCATGGCCCATTTCTTGTTTTTCCTCTTTATTTATATATGTGTTTAGGTTCATAATTGGAATTAATTTTCCATTTTTCTCTTCTTTTCAATTCAACCATACATTGAAGGAATTTATAAAATTGCATCATAATGGTAAATGGATGATGGTTTCCATTTTTATAGTGTTAGGTTGAAGTGGGTTTCGTGAAATACAGGCAGCTTGCAGTTATAGCGTTGGAATGTGTGGTTGTATTGGAAGGGAGTTTATATTTATTATAAAAATGGTTTGTTTGTTTTTTTTTTGGCTCTCAATCGCACCACAAACTTAGAATTGTGTGTATAAAATTAATGCTTTTTTGTAACATTCTTCTGAACAGATAATTTCCATGGATTCTCAAAATGGAATTGATGAAGAAAAGGTTGAGCAAGGTGAAGTAGATTCCTGTGTTATCGATGATAATGCTGAACATTCAGAACAATGTAGTTCATCAACAGATCAGTTTGACACATCTTGTCCAAAAACTTTGCAAGAGTCTGAGTTTGGAGTTACTGAGTCTGTGCCATCAGAGAAGTGTAGTCCTGTTAATAGTGATGTGAAATCAGAACAGAATAGTGTATCGTGTGACGATTATCCACAAAATCCTGAAAATTGTGAACAATCCAATGAGCCTTCTGACTTGAAAAATGAAGAGACCCCCTCAAATCCGTCCCCTGTTTCCAACACCTCAGAGGGTTCTGGCATTGAAATTGCCTTGGATCCAGTCAGTGCAGATGATGTGGTGGAAGATGACCGCCCAAATTCCTCCACAAATGAGATTTGTGCAGATAACTTTGAGGAAGGTAAAGTTTCTGAGAGTGATATGATTGATTGTGGTAGTCCCCCCATCTCTAGAGCCATGGATCAGCCTTGTCCCTCTGAGGATAGGGAGGACATTAGTGATGAAGAATTAGATCCCCAAGAGCATTCCTTGGAGTGTGCAAGTGAGGAAAGGGTGCGAAATTCACCCATGTCAGACGCCCATCAAAATGACGGTGAATTCAGGGGAGGGCCTGATCCTGTCAGAGAGCCTCTGTCTTCCCACTTTGAAACTGCTGTCATTCAGCCTTCAGAGTTTGTGATGAGCAAAGGTGATGTTCCTAGTTCCAATTCAAGTGAGGGTGGTGAAATTATTGACCTGAGGTTAGAGGATGCCGTATTGAAGAGTGGTGGCAGCAGTTTTGATGACGAGGAAAACAAGGTGTCCAAAGTTTCTCAAGAAGAGGATCTTGAAGCAGTGTCTGATGACGAGCTGCCTAGTGCTCCTATGCAACAAGCATCCCCTGAAACTTGTCATCAGAGTACTTCTAACCTCATTGAAGGTGGGGAACAAGTGAGCAGTTCAGATGATGAAGCTCCTGGTAGTCCAAGACACTTGCTGGCTTCCTTTTCCCCTGGCCAAGATGCTGTTGTCTCACAGTTTGGTGCAGGGCCTGACACTGTTACAAAGGATGAGGGAGACCTGAAGAAAAATATCATTCCCGATCCTAGTCTGCAGTCGCTTGATGCTGAACCCATATCTGACGAAGAAGACATGTCTCAGGGTATTGTGAAGTCGCCAACTGCAGTTGAGGAAGGAGAAGCTGGAGAAATTAAGAGCCCCGAGATAGGATCTCCTATTTCTGAACAGGGGGATTTGATGCTGGGGGAAGTGGAGCCGATTTCTGCTGAAGAAGATTCAGACACAGATGGCGAGTTACCTAGTGGTGACGAAAACTCAAATTCTGCTGAAAAGATGAATAAGGAAACTGGTAAATTTGAATACATTGAGTCAGACGAAGAGGTTGTGAGTGAGCCGAAAAAATCTGAAGAACATTCACCAAAAATGTCTTTAGAGGCAAATAGTTCTTACAATAATAGAGGATTTGACATTCCTGCCAAAGGGTCTGACAAGGAGGAGTATATGGAAACAATTTCAGATGAAGAGGATGCACAGGATGATGACTCGCTTAAAATGGAGAGCATGCCCTCAAGCAAATCACAGCAGGCTGCTCCTTCAATCCCTACGTCAGCTCCACATAGTAAAGTAGAGGAAATTGAAAAGAGGATCAGCCAGACTAATTTCAATGAGCATCAAGTAGAGTTGGATTACGAGGAAGCTGAAGGTGATGATGTCGACCAAAAGCCACCTGAGACTGATAGGGATTCAGAAAACATCAAGACTAATCTAGAAATTAAGCTGAAAGAAGATGGAGAAGATGGAGAAGTCGATGAGGTATGTACAATGATACATTATGTAACATTTTACAAAATAAGACTGTGGCATATTTATGAATGTGTATTGGTCTTGATTTTTCTTTGATCTGTCAGAGTAGCTCTCTCATGTATAAAGGTCTTTTTATTTCCTTTAGTTTAGGGGAGGGGGGGGGGGGGATGTGTTCAATCGAACCATGGCTGAAAATCTTTGAGGTTGAAGGTTTTAATCGCTTACATTGGGTTATCTGTCACATCAGGCTTTTATCTTGACATGTTTATAATGGTTGCCTTTCAATTTAATAATACCATGCACAACTAAGAGCATCTTCCTAAGTTTGAGTTCATTTTTTTTTCTTTCAAGTCCAACCTTTTAAGTGAAAAATTAAAACAATGATAGGAATTCTCTAGTTTTTAGGGGGTCACCAATAAAAAAAAAAATTATACATACCATTATGTTATTAATAATTATATTTATTAAATTCTCTCCTCGCTCACCCTTTTCCTCAGACCACAAAAAAAAAAAAAAAAATTAAACGAAAAGTCAAAACAAAACCACTTCAAAAGTTATTTTTTCTTATTTCCATTTAATAAAAGATTTCTACATTTTTCTTTTTTTTAATGCTTTTTGAAAACATATCGCGTCCTTAAGGTAAATAATATTTCTTATCATTTTATAAAATCAAAAGTTTTCCTTTTGTTCTTAATCTATGGAATGTGACACAATGTAGTCAACAGCAGTGTAATCCTCACCTGAAAGAAACATCATATGTAATAATAAAAAATATTCCAGAGAATATGGCGGTAGGTGCTTTAAAATTTAAATTTGAATGGTGAACATTTGAAAAAATAAAACAGAATAACATAGAATGAGAATGGTCTAGAAGTAATTTTATGGCAACATAAAATTGACATCAAAGTGTATATACCAAATTAAAGCACTATTAAATAATTATCTAAAACTGTTATACAATATATAAAACAACTGAATACATAAATAATGAAGAGAAAAGAGAAAAAAGAAAAAAAAAATTATGTTTGTCTCACAGAGTTTCCACTGACGTCCTAGTAACTTGTACTCTCTTTTAATTTGTGTTTAAACTAGTTCTCATATTAAGTGTTTATGAAATTTATCATGATCTGTAAAAAGATTTTTTTTTTTTTTTTACAGGATGAAGGATCTGACAAAGATGAGGGAGAGCTCAGTGTAAGTTCATTTATTTGGAAAAGCTCTTCGTTGCTTCTTTTCATGCTTCTGAGTGTGATGAGTTGAAATTAATTATTTCAATTCTTTGGCATTGCTGGCTCTTTGAAGATCAACCACAATTTAGTTGGTGCCTTTTGAACTTTTGCACTCTTCGCAAGACAATGTTATTATTTAAATTGAATTTTAAGTGCAACGCTACTGGCACACATCATTATAGGATTATTTTCTTTTTAATGGATTGAAGTTTGAAGAGCGGATATAATTTGCATGAATTGCAACCTAACCTATTAAGGCTACTGTTGTAATAATTTACAATGATGAAGTAAATTTTTTTCGTCTCCTTTTCAGGACGATGACTGTGAAGAAGGAGAAATCAAAGAGCCTGGATCGAAAAAACCATTCATTAAGCCAGTGTGTCGATTTTTTCAACGTGGGAACTGCACATGGGGAATAAGCTGTCGATTCATTCATCCTGGTGTTAATGATAAAGGTAAGCATTGATACCCTATAATTAAAGAAGACTAGTTTGGTACCATGGTGAACGGTTTTAAGCTGGGTGATGAACATTTTTAAGATGGGTGAAATAAAGATTTGCTAAGCTGCTAAAAAATGGAAGAAATACACATGAGACAGATTTGTTCAAGGAACAGCTTTACAATGGGCATTATCAGATCTATAGGTAGATCTAGATCTGGGTTAGGCCTGGACCTAGCGGTGACTGTTTATACAGGACCCACCTGGTACCAACCGGACCAGTGATTGTGGAGTATATGGCTGTGCAAATTTCAAAGTCCTCAATTATATATAAATAGTATATAGATACTAATAGACCCCTAATCGCCTCAACATCAATTAGTAGTACAAGTATAGTATGGCATTGTCAACCACTGCTGACACCGGCAGTGTGTTGTTAATTTTTTTGTGCATTTTTGGTAGTTCCCTGTCGCATCCTTATTCATAGCGGGAACACCCATATAGCGAGAATGAAAAGTCCCCCTGTAGCTCTGTCATGGTGACATCTAAAAGTTGAAATTTGATTGTGACCGAAGAATATGGTCTTGCTAAGAGCACGATATTCATGGTTTTACTAAGACCACAATATTCATGGTTTGAAATTTTTTTTTTCAGGATTCTTAGTGGACTTGTCATGCAATTGATTTGTCTCTCTTGCTCTTTTTGTAATAGTACAGTATGATAAGTTTTGATACTGGAGCAAAATTAAATTTTTGATGGAGGCTTATCATTCAGCATCTTTCACTTATTGTTTTAGGTAAGGTTTAATGAATATTATATATATTTATAATAGATGTTATAATAGACACTCAAGTAATTAACATGGTGGAAAATGCCATAAAATAGGTCTCTAAAAGTGTACGCGATGATTTTTTTTTTCTTTTCTCCTTCGGGGATGGTGGGATGGTAAAATAACAACTTATGACTTTGTGATTGTGGTTTGGCAATGGGTTTTTTTATTTGTTTATTCTTGAAGGCAATTATCAGATGATTGAGATTCCTGGCTTCAAGCCTGTGGGCATCCATGCAAGACTAGGTGGCCCGGGGGGCCAGTGGCCAGAGGTAGTGACCCACTGTTTATAGTATGCCATTGTTTTGTCAGTCATTGATTGCCTGAATAGCTGCAGATAATAATACTAATAATAAGATATAATTTTTATATAGCGCTTTACGCCACGACAAGGCAAGCTCAAAGTGCAAAGATATGTGCAAGAATAATGAACTATGTAAACACTTCTGTCATGAGGCATTGCATGGGAGGGAGCTTACTTCAGTTTTCTTTTAAATATATATTTAAAAAAAAAACTTATTCAATTGCACTGGAATCTTTGATAAGAGAATACACATTTCATGTTAAGTTTAATAACCTTATTAAATTTTTCTTTACAGCCTTAAGCAAAAGTCTTCATCATGTTCCTGCATTTATCATTTTCTTAAGAAGTTGTTCACACCTATCTCTTCAGCTTCAAACCTCATTAATGAGAAATCTCAGCTAAGAGTATAAGTTTCAGAGGAAGCATTTGGTTGCACAAACATACCAGGTTCTTAGCTGGCGGGTTCTCAGAACAGCTCTACTGTATTATTACTGTTAGAGTTAGACCACAGGTTTAGAAAAGAGTAAATTGTCTGTTTGCCCATCACAGGGTCCTCCGGAAGAAGAAGTTGAGCTTCCTCCTCCACCCATGCCTGATGTGCCACACACTGAGACTGCATGGGAAAGAGGGCTTCGCATAGCCAAAGAGGTTTGACTTTTGTTTCTGTCTGTAGACCAACTTTTTCCACTGATGTTGCTTGATTGTGCTTTTTATTTATTTTTTTATTTTCATCCCATAAGGCACAAGTAAAATTTCTAATATTAAATGTTCTAAATAATGATGTGGTGTGTTTCTCTTCATTGAATAGTAATTGGGTTGCAATGGTTGGAGCTGTCAAGGAATGGAAGAATTAGCTTACCTCATGCTAATGCAATGAAGTTTGAATTAATGCTTTAGATTCATGTCTCCCCTTTTGTCATTTTGTCCTTAAAGCAAAGAAAAAAAGCATCAGAGCGAAAAGAGCAGGAACCCGATTTTGAAGAGAAGAGGCTGAATCTGTCTGTCGACGAAGAGAGAGAGTTGAATAAAGAGAATGAACGCATGCCTAAGATCATTCCAAAAGATCCCTATTATGACCAGCAAGCGTAAGTTTAGGAATGATTCGCTATATCTATTTCACTTTGATGAATTTCTATGGCTTTGCATTCTTTTCATATGTATTTTTATTACTTAATGTTTTGTATTTAATGTAAACTAAGTATCATAGATGTTTATTGTTTTTTGGGGTTTGTTTTTGTTTTTTGGGGGTTATTTTTAAGAATTTAAATTGGCCACTTTTGCTGACGTTTTTAAAAGAATTCACCGGATGAAAGGTATGAGCTACAAGACATGAGACATTCTAACTTACCGTCTTTATTATCCTTAAAAATAAAAGTACCTGTTAAAAGTGAAAAAGTGATATAACGTCGATGTATTTGTTTTTGTAGGTATGAGTTTGATGAGTATTACAAAGTTCCTCCAGACCCCTGGCATGCAGGTCACTATGACAACTTCGAAGTCCGTTATCAACGTGAACCTCCTTATGCATCCCAGTTCCGTGTCAGTGTAAGTAAAATTTTCACTTTTTGTTCTTCGGAGCTACATTTGTTTGTTTTTGATTTTGTGTGTGTGTGTGTTTGTCTTTGTGTTGGGATTTTTTTGGTCTGTTTTAGTTTTTTGGTTTTCTTTTACATGAAATATATACATATTTTTTTTTTCTTAATTTTTTTAAATATCCTCTTTCTTAGTCATATACAGGTCTTGTTCTAAGAATGCATGTAGTGGTGTTTTTAAAAATAAGCTAATGGATATAGTCTCGCTCAAAGACATTTCAGAAGCAGCGAGATCTTTGTCAATTATACGTTTACTCGTACTTTGACGTTTTGTGCAGAGTGGTTTTATTTTAGGAGCACTGAAAACTTATCTTTCAAAATTATTTTGTTTCATCCATGCAGGACAAGCCCCCTCCTATGCCCCTCCCAGCCATGCCCCCTGCTAGATACAATCGTCACATGAGTCCGCCCATTGACAAGTAAGTCCACTTACACAGCTGCACTCATGGATTATTTGATTTTTTAAAAATTGGATGCAACTTGTTCAATTTTGGTCAATGAATTTCCTCATACTTTTCAAGCCTGACACCTAGTCTTTGAATAAATGAGGAAAGTCAGGAAAAGAAAACATCATTTGATAGAGAAGGGAGTTGTATATTTGCTACTCTTACAAAGTTTGTATTAAAATTTCAATTAATTTGGTGCATTTGTTGCTCTTATTAAGGTTTGGCCGTGATAGAGATGAACGACGGGAGCCTGTTCGGCCAGAGCAGCAGCGCCCCAGTGGTGATTACTCTGTTCCTGCTAAACCTCCTGATCAGTGGACTGACCCATGGAGAAGGTATCATTTGAAAAGAAGATAAACCATGAAAGATAGGGGGAAATCTTTTTTGTGGAGCTGCAGTTGGTTTTTGACTTTCTAAAATTCTTAAAATTCATTGTTATCAGATCCAAGTACTAAAGAAATACTTGGGGCACATGCAATTTTTGTTAGAAGCACCATGTTGTGTGATTCTGTTTGGGCATATTTGGAGCCAATGTGGTTTGCTGGAGACAATTTTAATAATTGCTGTGAGGTTGGGTGTTGGTTTTTTGTTTGTTTTTTTGTTGTTTTTTTGTTTGTTTTTTCATTGTTTTACTGGATTTAGATATGGTCTTTTATTGCTTTCCTCACTCCGATGCTCTGAAAAAGTGAAACATTTCTTTGAAATATCTTATTTTCATCCATGATCTGTTGTGTGATTTACTTGTACACTCTTCCCTGACCAACAGGTCCAAATCTCCAAAACAGCGTAAACCGCGAGCTCCCTCAAGGGGTAAAAGGTCAAAAAGATCTCTGAGTGATTCGTCAAATTCTTCAAGGTAACCAGTGTAAACACATGCTAATCTTTTCCCGCGTAGAGTCTGACAATATTGTTTTTTGTTTGTTGTTTTTGAGTGTTGTTGTTACTTTTTTTCTGTTTCAATAATAATAATGAAAAGCCACCATGGAGAGCTCAATATGAATGTAAAGAAAACAAAGTTTAATAAAGCTTCCACTATAAAGAAAAAAACAAAACAGGTAAATTTTCAGTTATATACCCTTCTTCAGACAACAAAGAAGAATTTAAATTCTGTTTCAATTAACAAACCTGTAGTAATTATACAGCTTTCTCTATGTGGACAAATTTGTCATTTGAAACATAGGTATCAAGCATTTGAAAAGCAATTCCGCAAATACCACATAGGGATCAAACCTATGGATTTGTAATCTATGATAGACAAAATAAGTTTAGTCAGACGTGGATGCTGATGAAAGAAATTCATATTTCAGGTTTAAAGCTGTTTGAAGCTAGCTTTCTTGGATTTTGGTTAACATTTATTTATTTATTTTTATTATTATTATTATTTTTATTATTTTTTTTTTTTCCTGTATTAAGATTGTTTCAATTATACTTTGTTTTCAGGTCAGGGTCAAGGTCGTCATCAGGCTCCTCTCGCAGCAGCAGGTCAGGCAGTGGGTCCTCCGGGAGTTCTAGGTAAGCTTACACAGGCATTTAAAAAATAGACTGCTTGCATTTAAAAAGCTTCTTTCGCCTTTGTAAGCAGGCTGAAAGTGCATGCCCTGCTGGAGGCAAATTGTAAAATGCAGCCCATTTAGCGCAAAAATACCAGCCTATTGCCGGGTTCTCATTTGACACCTTGTTGGAGTGAAGGAATTGAAGCAAGTTTTGTTTTAGGGGAAAATCACATTGGCAGCTGTTGGTAATTGAAACATTGCAGGCGGGAATCGAACCAACAATCCCATGGTCTTAAGCCGGACTCTCTACCATTGAGCCACTGTTTCCCACATTTGCATTCCCTTTGCCTTTGTTTCTGAGTTTGTAATGATCGCGGGTATTGGGTATTGCAATGCTTACTAGATTTGTTAATGGTTGGTCAGTCTTTTCTTCTTTTCTTTTGGTGTGTTCTACTACACCCTTCTCCCTTAGGTATGTCACAAGCTAGGACCTTACTTTCTCATCATTCTTCCATTTTTTCAAGTCATAGTATCATCTCTGTGTGTTATTGAATTTTCCTTTTCGTCTTTTTTTTTTCACGTTTTTCGATTAATGCAATGTCGTATATATGGAAAAAAGTATGTGTGGTGGTTATTGGGGGTTTCTTTGGTTTTGTTTTGTTTTTTCTCATTCTGTGCTTTTCATGTGTACCTTTTCTGTATTTTCAATAATTTGTAATGAAATAAATATGCTCTTTTTTGCACTCTTTAATTTAGAACATGGAAACAAAATATTTCTAAAGATGTTGTCATCCCTCAGACGAGAAAGCCATGGTATATTAGTGCCTGAAAAGTTAATCATTGAGTTGTTTTATTTTAATTTTGTTTTGTTTTTTGTGTTATTATTATCATTATTATTATTTTAAAATTTGAGTTTATTTTATTGTGTGCGATTGTTTCTTTTTGTTTTTACATTGAAATGGGTCCTGTGATTTTTGAGAATCCTTTCTTTTATCATTCATTTTGAGAAAAAGAAAAGAAATTTGAAAAGAAAGTTGATGTCGGGTTTTGTTAAAAAAAAATAATTTTTCTAGTCTTGTTTGTTTCTTTTTGTAGTTTTGGTTTATTTAGTCTGCATTCATGTCTTGTTCTCTCTTTTTCTCTCTCTGTCGCTGTCTTTGTCCCTCCCTCTCTTATGTTCCGAATAATGAATTAAATTTTTATTGTTTCGTAGAGATGGCATTGTCCATTATCAAAACACATTGTCCAGGATCAAACATGGAAATTTTAGTTTGAATTGGATTCTGAGGAGAAAAAAAAAAGTCCCCATTGATTAATAACAGGTTTTGGGTTTCCAGAAAAGAACTGGTTCCATTTCACTGTTTCGTTGTTTAGGGGTTTGTTGTTTTTTTTTGTGCATAATTTAACCATTGGCATAATGGCATGTTCCACGAATATAGTCCAAATGACTGTTTTATTGAAGTTTTCAATCAAAAGAATCCCTCCCACACAATAACCCTTATGCACAATATATTCATTGCTAGTTATCAAAACATGCACCAACTTAACCATTTCTTTTTAATACATGTTTTATTGCAATTTTTTTTTTTAATAGACAATGCATTTAAAAATTTTGTTTTATTTTGAGTTTTGTTTTTTTGTTTTTCATCAAAATATGTGCTGGGATGTATTTAGATCATTTTTTTTAATGAAGTGTATTACTTGTAAATGGATCATTTCATTTAACATTTACAATTGTAAATATCATATTGCCAATTTACATTAAGGCCTTTTTTCGTGCAAGGCATAAGATGTAGATTAAATTCATTTTATTGCTGATGGGACTCTTGTGGTTCTTAGTATTTGACATTGTTATGTTTGCTCTACCACAATGAGATGTTTTAGGGGGGGGGGGGGGGGGGGGGGGGGGGGGGGGGGGGGGGGGGGGGGGGGGGGGGGGGGGGGGGG
>JBCHJU010007682.1:0-12258 GCA_039654505.1 Plocamopherus imperialis | reverse complement strand
ACCTGGCAATAGGCCGGTAAATGTTGCGCCTAACAGGCTGCACTTTACTGTATGCTCCCCAGGGGGCATGCCTGCTGGTGGAATAAATGTATTGTAAAGCGCTTTGAGGCTTCTGCGGAAAGCGCTATATAAATGCAATATTTATTTTTATTTGTGTTTATGTTTATTTGCAACTCCATATTCACTGTTGTTCTGGATTTTGGAACTTTTTTGTTTCACAATAACCCTAAGAGTAATACATCCATATTTTAAGGATTATCAAACCCCTTAGAAGATAGGCCTAGCCCTAGGCCTTTATGGTTTAGTACGACTTTAGGTATTATCGAGTACTCTATAGATTAAGAGATGAAAGAATTGATTGATGATGAGTACTCGACTAAACATTTTTGATGAAGCTCACTAATAAAATCCGCACAATTCACCCTATTGCATTTTTATCAAATTGTGAGTCCACAGTCTAAGAGGTTGGGAACATGATTAAATTCTCCTTTTTATATGGTAAACGTGCGGTAATGCGTCTTGGACGAAGCTGGTGTCGATGGAGCATCATGGCAACTACTTGGCATTGGATACTTATAGCCCCATTTACTAGGCTAGGCCCAACCTATCTAGCCTATTTGTCAGCTTCTGTTGCTTCTGTTTGTCGAAAGAACTGTGGGCCTACCAGCCTACCATTACCCGTAACTGTAAACTAGATCTAGATTTCAAGCCTCACGAATAAAAAAAAAAATTAAAAGGGATCGATGAAACTACTGTTGGTTGGGTCAATATCGTGGATGCATCTTATCTAGATCCACATCTAGATTTATCATAAGCTAGATCTAGATATCTAGATCTAGATTAGAACTAGAATCTAGATTAGCTTTAGGACCTACCAGGGCCTGGACATAGATCTAGGTTTAAATCTAATCTAGTAGATCTAGATAGGTGCCCAGTTCAATTTTATCTTTCTCCCTTTATGACTAGGCTACTAAATCTAGATCTACATCTAGAATAGTCCTTGAATAGATAACATTGTGTAGATCTAAATCTAAGACGGACATACAAATAAGGTTTGGAGTGGTCAGTTGGTTCCAGGAGGAAATGAAAATCGTCAGCGCGTTAAGTTTCAGTTTCATTGTCAATAAGGCAGGTGAAAAATAGATTTGACCATGTTACAATATTTGAGTCTTTATTTTTCTTTCTCTTTTGTGTGTGTGTGTGTGTGTGTGTCTGGACGTTTTTAGATGCTTGGGGGTCATATCTTATTGTTTTGATGGAAATTAGAAGGAGGTACCGTGGGGTTGAGGGAGGTTCAGAGGTTTGGGGTGGTGTCTTTTGGTTCCAAGTGGTTCTGGTATAAAAAGTCACTGCCAGGTCAAGGGCTAACCAGATCTAGATTCTAGATTCTAGATCTAGCCTACACATAGATCCGATGATGCCCATTCTAAAGCGGTTCCTCGAACAAAGCTGTCTTTTTCATTTTTTATTGGTTTTTGTTTTCTTCTTTTTTCATTTTCTAGTAGGTGTTTTGTCGTTAATCAATAATATGCCACAATGACTCTTTATAAAATGTTCATGTGCTTGAAGCAGACCTGTCCCCATTTCCATATGAATTCGATAACAAATGATAAAGCATATGTTGACTTTTGAATTTTACAAAATTTATTTTCGGGCCTACCAAATATGTGTTTTACCTATTGCAATGTTATGTTTTTATATTGATACTATTGATAGCCAACAGGTGACTATTGATAGCAAATAAAAATGACTTACAGCTGTCGGTGACAGTCGTAAACCTTCAACTGAAGCTCTTATGTCCTCTATAGTGCCGGAGGGTGTTGCTGTGGTAGGGCTGAGTGGTCGTATTTCCACCTTGATCTTCCTGCGTCCCTCATCTCCATCTTGATGACAACAACGACAACAACACTAATCTTTATTTTTGAAAATTTTAAGCAAAGGTTTGAAATGAAAATCCTAAATTATTGCCATTTGACCACACGAATGGAGAAGGTGTGTGGCAACAATGGCTCATTGAGAGGATGCAGTCTCATGAAATCCACGCTTGGCTTGCTGATGACATTTTGCCTCCTTTCACAGGTTGCTGTTGGTTCACATCCCAAAGATCTTACTAAGTTGGCCATTATAGCATAAAGCTTTCAACCTTAGTTCAAAACACAAAACTAAAAAACTCAATCCAGTCTGCCTTCTCCATCCCCCCTCCTCCCCCTGAAAACGATGATAACCTCTTAGAATTTCAACTCATAAATGGGTATAAAAGTCACAGAAATAATATCCAAGGGGGCATAGAGGCTCTGCAGTAGAGCGTTGGGGTAGGGACAGAGGTCACCGGTTTAAACCACCATATGGACATGAGTTTTTTCCTTCTGCAAAAATTTTTACCCTTATCGCTTCACTCAACCCACATGAAATTGGATACACCTTTGGCTGGGAAACTGTTCTGCAATAGACTAGCATCATATTCAGAAAGTGATAGATCTTATCTGTCACTGTCAGCTTCATGCTACGGAAACCAGGATAAACTTTGGCCCTGTAAGCAGAAAGGCTTAAAAGGACTTCAAGAAGAAATAATATCCAGCAAAAATTAATATTTGAACAGCTTTAGTTCTGAAAACACAAAATATATCAAGTATGTATTTTAAAAATGTATTAAAAAAAATGAAATTACCAGAATCGGAGTCACTGTCACTAGAGTACCAACTGTTTTTGTCGCCATTATCTGACAAAGGTCAAGGAATGTCATTCAAAGAGCTTCAGAAAGAAAGGCTTCATACTGTCACCTAAAATGGCCTTGTGGAAAACAAACCAATTTGGGTGAGAAAATACTCTGTCTACCCAAGTGAATAAAGTAGGAAAATACAAAAATCTCCTCTCTTAACAATGACGTCTTTAACTTCTTCTACTACGGAGACCATTTCTCTTTTTGTCTCCTCTTTTTTCTTCCTATGATATCAAGGGCAGTGAAATAAAAATAAATTTAAAAAAAAAAAAAAAAACCCTCAAAAGGATCACATGGTGGAAACAAAATAAAGCATATCTTTCAAGGATACTTTCTAATGAGTGGTCGGGTCGGATTCTGTAGCCTTCATCGTCTACCTCCACATTCTGAAAAAAGTTCAAGTTAAGGGGGCATTCGGGTAAGCTATTAGTGATTTTGGACCAAATTTTCCAACAACAAAAAAATGTATTGGCTCCAAATGAATCTTTAGTATCTAATCTTTAATTGACAGGCATTCTCTAGTGTTAATTTTCATCCTAAATACACAAATATGTCTTCGAAAAGTCCGGACCATACCAAAATTTACAATAAAATTGAAGAAATGGCATAGGGTTAGCCATAGCAACAGGCCTGTTTTTTCATGAAAATCTCTCATGATTAGTGTCAGACAAATTGGCAACTCATGTCCTTTACAAAAAAAACATGAATCACGCATTTTCATTGGAGGATAATGAACCAATGAGCAATTTGGTCTCTGAGTACCTGTGAATCAGCATTTAGTGATTTTCTCCAAAACTCACTTTACGCTACCTTGTACCACGCCAGTTCCAAAATCTAAAAAATTATTCAATCTAGAGCTTTGAAATTTGGCGTGTGGTGGCGTGTGGCGGATTCCCAAGACATAAATGAGGTAACAGGCTATAAACTTTTTCAGTATAGATGCATGTTGAGTTTTTAACAAAAGTTTTGGAAAAGACCTACGTTCAAGCTCTTAACAAGAATATTAAACACAAAAAATTCTGCTTTGGCTACTGTGCTGATTCAAAATACACAAATTAGAGGTAAACTCAGAAATTCAAAAACGAAGTGTTTGTGGCCAGTGCAATGGTCATCATAACAAACAGTGAACATCTCTCTCCTCCATTTCTCAACAGTTTCTCATAAAATTCATCTCATATATTTTTTCCACCATCAAAATTAAATAAATAAGCTATGGTTTTGCAAAAATAATTCTCAATTTACATTTTACCAATAAAAAAACAAACAACCTAACTGTTTGATGATGATATTTAAGGGTTTTCAAGAAAACTAGATGCCACAGTAATCTCCGTCATCTTCTTTCTCAGCAATGCCCATTCTTTACGATTCAGAGCAATTTATCTCAGATGTTCAAGAATTTTCAGCGTTTGAGTTTTAGGGTAAGATCCAACTAGAGAGAGATATCCACAGAGGACTGTGGCAATTGTTGTGACTAGCCTTCCCTGAAATCGGTGCCGAATTTCTCCTGTTCCATGGCTTTATATAAAATGACATCTTTGCTTTCTCTCAGGGTATGTCCAAGAAATCTATTTGAGATTTTGGTGCAGTAAAAATTAAAGACTTATTGAAGCTGTTTGTGCTACAATGCAACTATATTTTAAGAAAAAATGGATGTATTTCATCCTTTACTTAGGTGATGATTATTTCATGACTGTTAGCTTTTTAACAATACTAGTTTCTCAAAATATCCCACAATGAATAATCTATATGTCTCTGAGGTACTTAATACAATATTACAACGTATAAATTAATGTATATAAAGGAAAATGAAGAGATATGAAACAAACAAAGCTCTTGTATTTCTTATGTATCCGTGAATAATAATGACAGTAATAATAAATATAACAAAAATGATGATAATAATAATAATAATAATAATGGTAATAATGATAATAAAAATAACAATACTACAACTACTACTACTACTACTAATAATAATAATAATAATAATGAGATATAAACTTACTGCGTCTTGACTTTCAGCATCTCTGGAAAAAGAAACAATAAATGGTGACAAATTTTTGAGAACGAGATTCTATCCATCCCCCTCCCTTCAGTTGCTTTCAAAGAGGATCCCCATACAGTTAAAAAGGACAGCTTTCATAACGTATATTTACTTTGACTAGATCTTTTTATATTTACCAAACTGAAAAAAGGGAGTCGATCAGAAAAATTCCTTTTAAATGACAAAAAAAAAAAAAAAAAAAAAAATCAAAATCCTATGCATGACGTCGTTGTCTTTTTGAAGTTTGTTGAGTAAACTTTCGAGATCAAGAGAAATCAAGATAGGTATTACAACAGAACCTCCCGACAACAACTGGGCCTACATCCAAAACGACAGCTAATGACATAAGTCAAATGACTATAAGCAGAAACATTCTTTTTGCAGCACGCATTCAACCCTCTTGAAATAATTTGATGAACAGAAACACACGGGAAAAGTTGCTTAACGTAAAAAACTGACAAGCTGCAGCTAACGTATAACCCAACAGGAGTCACTCTGAATATATTGTCATTGTATGGCTCATTGATTAATAAGGTGATGTCTATGGTCCAGCTGATGAGTCAGTGATCTCTAGTCAAGAGGTTCGTATGAAGGGTACAGCTGAAGGGTAAGCCTGGCTTTTCCATTTGCCAATGTTTTCACTCTCATCCCATCTCACCTAGAGAGACAGCAGTCAAATGTAAGAAATTAAAACTCATCTTCAAATTCTCTGGAGAGCTGCCAACCTCAGTAAAACAAAAAGAGGGACAGATTGTCATAAAAAGAAGGACAAAGAATGCGCGAAGAGTAGTCAAGTGGTTACTACCGATATAATGTAATAATGACAAGACAATTCTTTGGGACATCGAATCCAAAATCTTTTTTCCTCACACTAGTTTGATCACTTTGAAATGCGTGTATCAAACTGGAAGCATGCCATCAGGTAGATCTAGTTCTAGATCTAGGTCTCATCCTACATTACTGCTAGACATAGGAGCTCTGGTTTTAGGTCCTTGACCTTCGATACACCTCTATTTTTTATTTTTATTCATGTTTTATTCATAGCACTAGCATTATTACTCTAGCTTGATCTATCAGTTCATGCAAAGAGCAGCGCCGTTATAATATCAACTGCATTGTCCAATTCACCAAATTAGTACCGTGTAGAACAGACGTCAGAAGGAGGAAGACGAGTGGAATCCAACCCCTACCCCTACCAGACCAGGACAAAAGGAGGACCCGCTTAGCCAATCACCAGTCAGCAAGCAAGCAGCAGGCTGAGAAACCTACCAATCCCAAGACGAGGGTGGGAGAGGCAAGGACTCGGTCTCTACAAACATTATCTGGTGAGCACGTGGGCAGTGGAGACAAGGACTCACCGATACCACCAACCACGGCCTCTAGTGTAGACCAGTAGCATACTTATATACTAGCAGTAGCAGTGGGCCACATTATCCTTAACACTAACACAAGCAGTTCCAGTTACAGGAATTAACGAGGCCAATGACCCTTCTGCAGTATTGTACTATGCTGTTGTCATCGTCTTTACCGTCTTTACCGAAGGCTGATCGTAGTTGCAGGTCTATCTTCACATCAATGTAGTTGTCAACCTATTTATTATGATTAGCAAATGGCATGTTAAAATCTCAATCTCTCTCTCTCTCTCTCTCTTTCTCCATGGCCAATTGTAGGCCTATCCTCATTATATCGAGGATTCACGGTCACCGCTACATTAAAAAAGCTAGGTCTCCGGAACCGTCGCACTTGTTATCCCCACCTCATGGGAAAATTCAAGACCCATATCATTTTCAAAACCACCTTTTCCCGACATTGGGAAAAATATAAAATTTCCAACTTTTTCAAGATTTCAAGAACAAGTGAGAACCCTGAAGATTGCTCATTGCTAATAAAGGACAAGTCAAAAACAAGGAAGGGCGTGTGCGGAAAATACTGATGAAATAATGTCCTGTACACGGAGGAGCTTTCATTAAGAAATTCCAAACCCAACAGACAGAGGACCTTGGCCTTTGGCCAGAGGTTCTAGTAAATCTAAAAACATACGCTGATTCATTGTCTTTGTCTTTCTTGCCACTTTTCTTCTTTTTCTCTTTCTTTTTGTTCTTGTTCTTCAGAAACCCTGATGAAGAAAAAACAAAGCAAAACCCAAACCATAATATGATGAACTGTTGATGGCTAAAAGAAAAAACAACAACAAAATGATTGAAATCAAGACTTTTTAACATATTGAAAAACATAACAAACTATTTAAAATTGAGCGGCAAACTCAGATAAACAGGCCTTGGGTTGTTTCATTCCTAACCAGAATAATTCCTCCTTGTAATTTCTGAATCTATATCTAGACTCTTCTTATTAAGGGGGTATGCGGGTAGAATATTTGAAGTTTAGCATAAAAAAAATCGAATTTTACTTATCGTCAACATTGGCACTCAAATCAATCATCTTTCAAGCCAGATGCAATTTTTACCAAAAATATGTCTCTAAATACAATGAATTATGCTTTGAATGAAGGTATGAAATTATTTTCATACTTTTAAAGGCCATTTTTTCAAAACCCGTTTTAGGTAGCCAATTAATATTTGTTATGATTAAACATTATGTAAAAAAAATTTTTTTTAAAATTCATTTAAACAGCTGAGATCTTAAGCTTAAACTTTTTGTTTACAAAATCCAAGATGACGGCCATTACCATGGCAATAGACACATTTTTTTTTTTTATTGGGCTCATTCGCTTTCTTTGGTGACAAGCATTCACCCTAAACAAAGAAAGAAGCATATTTTTCCTTATTTTGAAAAATGCTTTTTTTTAGTAATATACCTACCCTCCTTGATATAAAATTACATATGCTGTACCCATTACAAAGTTCTGGCTACTAAAAAAATAAGATATGGCAAACAACACTTTTAATCGAAGAACAATCCTTGTCTAAAATAAATGAAATAATTTGGTAAACTAGCAGCTTTAAAGTTGATTAGATACTTTAAGCATGATAAAAAATGTTAGCGATGACCATAGTGCACATTCAGATCAAATGTTAGATGGTAAGACGACATGGAGACGTGGACATTCAAAACCAATTCAAAAGCAGAGGAGAGGCGGCGTTGCAAATGGTTAATTAAAAATCTATACATGAAAAATAAAAAAGATAAAATAAGATTATCAACCAGGAAAGAAAAAAATGCTTGTATAGAGATTGATAGGTTGTATCTATTTAAGCTTACAATTATTTTGTATCTAAAGACTAAAAGACTTGAGATTTCACTGAAGTGATTACAGTAAATTTCTATTCTTCGAAGTTTTCTTTCTCATCAGAGCTGAACATCAATGACATCAATTAAGGACAAAGGCTATGGCATAAAGATCACAAGACAATTACACCAAAAAAAAAAAAAAAAAAAAAAGCATGGAATGTGCTGCAAATGATAATTCATAGAGCAATTATTTGAAACAACATCAAAGTTTTAGAATTGCTCACAGGACGGCATTCATGTTCACAACCAAAGCAAGGAAAATCGGCAAATCAAACTGCTGGGCTTGTAAGGGAAAAGGGGACATTAAACACAAAATGAAATGGAAATAAAAATATATGAGTATAGATATATATATGTACATAGAAAACTTTTTTTTTTTTTTTATCAATGAATTCAGTTGCTTTAAGAGTGCCCTTCATGGCTTCTATGCTTTTCTCATTTCATGTTGAAGTTAAATAGGAAGCAAATAGAAAGGAGCCTCCAAAATCCTAACAAAAAAAACAACAACAATAAAACAATAGTACATCAATTGAACTGTTGTATTTTTTTCTGTTTTGGTGATTCTTTCATGTATGATACTCTTGTCATGGGACAATTGGACAATCACCTACCACCAGAAAAAGGCAAAACTTTTAACAGTCAAAGAATGTTTTAAAAAGCCAAGGTAGTCTGAATGGCAGATGCAACAAGAAGCAATCAAAAATTGAAATGACAGTTAGAGAGACATCCAATGACAACGGTGAAAACATGTCATGCATTTATTTATTAACCATGACATATGGTAATGAGCAAGATCATTTGACTAAATTAATATATCAATGAGGAATTTCTTTCTTTGCTCATTACCACATGCAGACAGTGATGTTTTACACTTATCACACCAATACAAAAGTATTCAACGTTCTAAAGAAATAGCGCTACTCACACAGGAAGTATTAAAAAACATTTTTATTATATCTACAGGCAGCTAAATGCCTCAGAGCCATTTTTCAGCAAGAGACCAAAAAAAGGGGAAGTAACCCAGCACAAGAATTTTGGATCAACAACAAGGGCTGTCTGTTCCGTAAGTCTTTGAAAAGGTCTTCAATCCCAGCTAATAAAAGACCAATAAATACGACTGATATATCAAATTAATCATGTCTACTCTCAAAACAAAGGGTATACTCATATATTGCTATCATTACAATACCATAGGTTGTAAATGTTGTCTTTATCTAAAGTCATTAGAGTTTCAATGACGCAATTGTGGTTTGACATCTTTCAAGGGTTTACAGTAAATGAAATCCACAATGAATCAAACTTTTCATTTGGTAAAGGCTTTGGTTGGGGGTTTTGCATAGATAATTAATGGAAGAAAAGAATAAATATGTTGTTAGCGTCCCCTCATGAAGGCTAAGCAGTAAAACTGTCTCCAAGAGCAACATGCTTCTAATCAAGGCATTATTGAAGAATGAAATTCAACAATTGATGAAGTTATCTCAACGCGGATAGAAGCACAGATAGCTCAGTGGTCAGGACACTCATCCACCAAGCCAAAGGTCAGGGATTTGATCCCCAGCTGTGCAGGCTTGATCTAAAATCCGAATTTTCGGGTTTTTCTGCCTTCTCCTCCTGTGGTAGGCAGGACGAATGATTGCTTAGTCCCATCGGAGACGGACGATAAACTAGGAGGTCCCATGTGCCTTTGCGCATGTAAAAGAACCCCCAGTTTTTAAAATCGAAAAGAGTAGGCCATATCGGCCGTCACCCTTTCAAAATTCGATCCTACCAAAACAGTTATTTTGGTATCATGCACCCCTACAACCACTTCTACATCAGACTTATTGACTAGTTCATTACTCTGAATTCAAGTCGAAGAGGCAAAGATCAGAGGGGAAGGGGGTGTGGCTGGGCACCCAAACTCCCCCTATACTACTAGCCAAGGGGTAGCAATATAAAAGGCCATCATTGTCTCAACAATAGGTCTTTCAAACTCAACAGCTAATACAATTTTAGCCACCGCATGGAACTGGCCCAGGACAGATATGAGATGGGTCAGATGAAAAAAGAAGAAAAGGTCGGCACTGCCACTGAATAATGTCACTGTGGCTCTTTCAGCAGAAATGACTTTCCTAAAGGGGATGACATACAAATCACAAGCCATCAAACATTGTGTGAGAACCACACTTTCTTGTAAACATATTAAAAAAAAACAAACACCCCAAACTCTTAACCATTTATTTTTCAGGGGCAGGAACCACAGTGTGGCAGGAAACTGCAAAGACAGCTAGCACACAATTCCTACAAAGTGAAGCTGCCGGTACCTGAAGTGCAAAATGTCAGGGAATAGCAGGAGCCAAATCAAGACTGACTCACCCTTCAAACACTTTGTCGTTTTATGATTCCGTAAATTTAAGTAAGCCAAGCCACAAGGAGTTGACATCCTAACGTAAATTTAAGTAAGCCAAGCCACAAGGAGTTGACATCTTAACGTAAATTTAAGTAAGCCAAGCCACAAGGAGTTGACATCCTAACGTTCAAAGACTTGACAAAAATTTGCAATTTCAAACCCCTGCACTTCACCAAAACGTTTTGGGTAAATGGATCGCTGGTAGTAGAAGGAACAAAATTCAGGAAGACTAGTACAGTGGTCTCCGTGTAAGAGACCGGTCCACGGGTGACAAAAAAAGCGGCCTCTTAGACGGACGGCCTCTTAGACGAGGTTCATGGGAGATAACTGGTCACATCATATACGGCTTATTTACGTCTCAGTAGGCTATTAGGTCTATGTAGTCCCATCCCCTTGAGTCCAGTCTGTACACAACCCTCATTGATTGGCTAAAACTTTAAGCCAATGAAGCAAATTCAATAAATAGCCAATCATGGAAGCGAACACGCTGACAAAAAGGGAGGCCTTACGATTTATATACGCACCCCTAACCCCAATCACGGGAAGCAAGCATACAGAGGAAGGGGAAGGCATTTTAATGATCTATCTGCTTAACATCTGACGAAATCGCATGCCTTTGATTGAGTTACTTAGTCGCTTGCCATTGACTCGTAAACTGAGATGGACGCTGGCCACCAGTTTTGCACATGGCCGGGTTACCCAACTGGGGTACACTGGTCACTACGGATCAGCTTTCAGCTTTCAACACCTCGCCACTAAATCGCACGACCGCCTTGCTATAGCAGGGGCCCTGTGCTTCCTGAATGACATCAAAGTAGGCAACAATAAATGTGCGCATATCGCAGTTAAGCACGTTCATTATGGTGCAGACAATCGTTGGGTCATCTTACTACACCCGTGTAGAAGTAATTGTAAGGACAAAATGAAATAAGTCATAAGTTATTCCTCAAAGAATTTGGCCAAGTGAAAAAGCGGCCTCTTAGGCGGACTGTGGGTATCTGGACCGGTCTCTTAGAGGTGACTTATAAAGAGAAAAAATTCGGTTACACAGGAATAGCGGATAACGGCCTCGAAGGCGAACCGGCCTCTTAGACGGCGGTCTCTTCCGTGTTGACCACTGTAAAAGTATCCATGTAGAGAAATCTAACTCAAAACAATCATGATGTAAACACGTGCTAGCATGAACTAATAGTAGACTCTTATGTTTTTGGGAAACCCCTGCCTTTGTCTATCAATAACAAAGCTATGCTGTTGGCTAGAAGCTGAAAATAACTTGCACAGTGATTGGTTACTATTTTATCATCATCGTCATCATCATCATTGAGGTTTTGATGTTCTTAGTGACAGCTACTTTTGCTACACCATGTTATTAATTTAATATTGTATAATAGTATGATCATGAATGTCTTGTGCATGTTTTCCAAATTTTGATTTTAAATTTTGTAAATATTTGTTGTGATGTATTATGTATTTTTGAAGGAGGAATATTACATTCTATACCTATTTCTATTTTTTCAAAAATTATTGTTGCATGATATGAATGCACATATTATTATGATTTAATATTAAGATTTTTGTTGCCTGATATGAATGAACAAATTATTTAATATTAATTATCCTTTTTGTAGGTTTTTATCACACATTGATTGAGAGTTTTTGAAAGAACCATGGCAACCAAGAAAACTGTATTCAAAGGGTGTGTATAATGTATTTAATTCATATTTACCATGCATTTTAAGTTGCCCTTCTGACACACACACACAAACACACACATATATATATTATATATATACATATATATATAAATAATATATGTATGTATGTATGTATGTATGTATGTATGTATGTATGTATGTA
>JBCHJU010007571.1:0-12259 GCA_039654505.1 Plocamopherus imperialis | reverse complement strand
CCCCAAAACCCCGTAAGAGTAAACTTACTTAAGTTTAGAAAAACCAAAGTCTGCGACCTTGGCATGACCACTGTGGCACAACAAAACATTTCTGGATTTCAAATCAAGGTGAAGGACAGGCGGTTTGTGGTGATGAAGGTAGGACACACCCGATGCCACATCACGGGAAATTTGATGAACCTCCGACTTTGAGAGTGGGGGCCTGAACACATACAGATATAAGTTGCACTGATTTATTCAAACAGATATTGGAATGAAAAAGAATCATTAATGTAAGAATGCAACTTTCATTCTTTCCCTTAAATTTGAAGCAACTTTATATAGGATTAACTCCTTGACCGCTTAGAACTGATGTATTGGCATGTGCATGATGTAACTCTTTGACTGCAATGTGCCCACATGTTAGGATGAGCTGGACCATACACCTGCATAAGTAAGAATTAAATCTTTGACTACAATTTTCCCGCATATAGGCTCATGCCCATGTTCATGCTCATCCCGGTTTATGGACAAATTGTAGTCAAAGAGTTAATGGTGCTTGTGCAGGTATATCACCTTTAAGTAGTAGTCCTTTTTAAAATAGTCCTTTTCAAGCCTTTTGCCTCATTGGGGCTGGAGACGTAATTTGTCACTTTGCCTTTCCTACTATGGAAACCAAGGAAGGTTCCAGTCCCATCCCCATCAGCCCAAAGGCTTGAAAGGATTACCGCTTGTGCTTACGGAGTTGGGGCAATTGCCACAAAGGGACAGGTGGGCTCCTTTTGATCTGGTTTCCATGAAAAACACACATTAGACATCCAACCAAAACCAAACGAACACTTACAATGAAAAGTCTTGAAGGCGAGCTAGGAGGTTACCCCCCTCCATGAGTTCTAGCACCATGACGGGCCGTGGGTTAGACGTACAGATTCCTAGAAGCATGACCACGTGGGGATGTCGCAATTCTTGAAGCAAGGAAACCTGTCATTGAAGGAGTAGACGAGTACCGGTACATTAAGTTTTGGTTACTGGATTTAAAATCAGACAATGAGGGATTTAGGCAGCTGGCTGATTGAGATACAGTCCAGTCCATATATAACGGCTAGTGTTTTAGCGGCACCTCCTGTGTAACGGCACCTTCCCTGACGCCCCTGATTTTCTTATATTAAACGATTGTAAAAAGTTACTGGTATAACAGCACCATGACTGTTCCTCCTGTTACAACGGCACTATAGGGCAGTGGAGTTGTTAAAACTACAGGAAGTGACCAGTGACAAATTGTTAGCCCAACGCTCAGAAGTCAACTAAAATGCATCTCAAGTCACTCAACAGTGTGGTGTGCGTGATTATCACACTGACACTTGATATATTAGATAAAAAAAATCAAAAATAAACTGCCAAAATAGCTTCCCATTATCAAAAACAAAAAAAAACCCAACACTTACCCATACCACCCCATCCTCCCTGCCCCCAATAAAAAAAAAATCAAACAAACCACCACAACAAAATCCTTCACCAATCACCTTAAAAAATCCTATAAATAAAAAAAATAACAACAACAACAACAACAAAGAGACTATCAAAAACCAAAAACAATGACAAGAACCCCACCAAGTACCAACTTCTTAAACTTTATTTTATGATTCATGCTGCAAATTGTTGTTCACCTCAGAATAAAAGTAGTTCCTGTCGGCAGACTGTAAAGGAGCCCGTAACAACTTGACAGCCACGTGGGAACCCTGGTAGTTTCCCCTGAAGACTTGAGAGAAAACGCCTTCGCCCAGCATGTCTGCCAGTCAAATCAAGAAATCAATCATCCATAACTCTTTGTGGAACCATGAGCACGATTTGATCCTTTGACAGTTTGCCCATATTTTGGGATGAGCATAAGCATGAACATTTTTCCCCCACATTTGGTCAAATTGTAGTGAAGGAGTTAAATTGTGCTCATATGGATGATTGGCTCCATGAACCCAAAAGAGTTAAAAGGCAATCATGTACAAGTCAGTGAACTGAATGAAAAAGGTGCACTATTCTAGTGTGAGAACTGGTAAACAGTGAAATGATTTATTTTATTTAATTACCAGAAAGTAAATGGGAGGCTTATTGATAGAAGTTCACAATACATTTTCAATACGATTGTTTATGTTATTCAATATGATTGTTTATATTATTCAATATGATTGTGTATGTTATTGCTTTCTCCAAAGTTCTGAATTGAAACATGATTCGCTAATAGCTACAACTCACACAAGATCAACATGTCATATTTGAAATCATGCTTAAATTACAAATACATGGCCAATTAATGTTTTAACAAATAATATAAGAAAAAAAATACCTTTCTTTTCAAATTTTATATCTTGATTATCAATTTCTATTTTGCGCAGACGATCTTCAAAACCAGATACATTTTGGGACATAGCCAAGTTGGAAACCCTGAAATTGTTTTCCAAAAAAAGAAAAAAATGAAAAATGTAAAAAAGACTGTCTCAAAAAGAAATGTAAGGGTTTCAATTCTTAATCAAAGAGACATTATGGTGAGTGGACTCAAGATTACAGAAGTCATATTTATTTGTTAGATGAAATAGTTCAGACATATTAGAACCAAATCAGAACCAAAGAAGGCTGATAAACGTCCTCACCTGTGAACCTTTTGTGCACTTGGAACTTGTCTTGAGGTGACCTTCGAACTGCTGACGGTTGTCTTTGATTCTTGATTATAAGGAATGGCCGTGACTTTTAGTTTTTCAGTTGACTCCTCCTTGTGTTTAGAAACCGTCGGGGTTTTCACATTTTCCTCCACATGTACAACAGACTTGGACGACCTTGGAACAGCACTAGAATCAATGTGTAAATGGTGACTTGAATCTTGCGTTGTTGACGGTGTGTGACTTTTACCATTACAAGGAGCTTGCTGTTCAGATAAACAAGACAGGGATATGCCATTTAATGTATTCGATTTATCTTTTGCTTCATTAGTTCCTGTAAACTGTTTCTCCCTCCTGCGTTCTCTTGCTGACTTTCTCCCAGAAGATATCTCCTTTGGAGAAGTGTTTTCAAAGCCGTCTATTTTCAAATCAAAATAAAACGAATCTTTTTGTGCTTCCTCCTGCTTCACTGTGGCTCCATTAAGAGTGGAGTCGACTTTTCTGAGGCCCTCTTTTCTGGCTTTTGATTGGTTGACTTGGGTTTGAGCAAGATGCTGCTCTAGGTCATTTAGTTGTTTCTGTAATTCTCTTACCACACCTAGAGTCAACATTTTATTCTCGCCTTTGCTTTGTGAGCCTTCACCTGGTAAGTCCTTCAACTGTAAAATGGAAAGAGTAAAAGGAAACAAAATATTTTTCGTATTTGTTCACATATAATGGGGAAAAAACAAGACATATTATTTAACAAAAGTGAGAAAAGATACCAGCAAAAAACCCCAACAAAAAACATCAGAATATTGTCATTTTCAAGGGTTCCTTTAGTGAAAATTTCCTATAAAACTCCAAGGAGATTGAAATGTCGATACCAGTACAAAGATTTGAACTTTTAATTGAATTTAAAAGAAACACTATGCTTTGTAAAAAAAAAAAAAAGAGAAAGAAAAAGAAAAACAAAAAGGTCGACTGATGCAATTTAAAAACAAAAAACAAACAAACAAAAAAACAACAACAATGCAACAATGAAAAATTGTTTGAATCATTTCTGTTCTGTTCTGTTCTGTTCTAGACTATGTCCATCCATTGCTGGATGTAGCCCTCCCTCAGCCTTTTCCATCTTGTCCTGTCTCTTGCTGTCTTTCTCCAATATAGTCCAAATGTAGGAAAGATTGGGGGGGGGGGGGGTGGAGAAAGACTTAGAAGAATAAAAAAAGATGATTAAGACTGCATTTTGGTCTGAATGAAATCAATAATTAATTATAAGAAACACAAATCGTCCATTTCTTGTTTCTTACCACAGCGACAATTTCATCCATTTTCATTTCATCATCTTCATTCTCCTCTTTTGACTGGCGGTATTTCCTCACTGTATCTGAAACAAGGTGGTATGGAAATAAAATTATTTTTTAAACTTCCCTCATACATTTAGATTTATGGTAATCAAAACTTGAAGGCAAGTAAGTGACATATAAAATGAAACAAAAGAAAAATTGCAGACTGAATGTAACTCCAAATCCAATAGGTTTTTTAAAATAAGTCTCATATTTCACGAAGAAAACAAAATAACTTACCTGAACATTTCTTGGGGCCGACCTCTGACGGTTTTTTTACCGTGGAAATCTAACAAACCATGGAAGAAAGGAAAATTTACATCTAGATTAGTAAAATATGTATTTAGTGTATTGCTTACAGATGTGACTATATCATTATTCTCTGTATGTTTCTAAGAAAAGTGAATGACAGCATAAAATTGGATAAGACTTAAAAGAAAGAAAAAGAACAACAAAAAAATCCAAACAACAACAACCCATCCTCTATCAATTCTTCACCCCTATCAAAACGCTAATGCTACTGTCCAGCCATCACTTGGTTGTGAATTCGTGTCATTCTATCCGACCATTCACCTGCTCAATATCCTTTCTTTTCCCCTTGCCGGTAAAAGAGGAGGAACATTGCAGGGCAGGTCTTTGGGGTGAGACAGAGTCGCCTCGATCTAGACTAGAGGATCTTCTTCTGACATGATGTCTGGCAGCCATTTCATCACGCATCTAAGGAAGGGAAGGAGATAAAAAGACAATCATTTACTAATTTGACAGATGCTCATAAATTATTTCTCTTCACCCCCCCCCCCCCCCAATCAAACAACTATACCCCCAAAACAAACATCAACCACCATCATTTCATCGACAAGGTAATCCCGTTTCTTATTCCAAAAAGAAAATTCAAAGATCTGCCTCTGGAATGAAACTAACCTATATTACAATCATTTTGATTGTTGAAGATTTATGACCAAGAAAAAGAGCATATTGATGATGCTCCACTGACATGTGAGGCAAATTGTTCAAGTATCAATTTTCTAATCATTAACTAAGTGAAGATTTATATGATGAAGTGTCAACATTGTTACAGGGAGAAATTGAATCTGCATCACGAATGTGGAAGAACAAATAAAACCTCATGTGGACACTTCTTTGAATTATGTTATGATCATAAACTGTCTGATCAGTGATTCGGAGATAAATGTTGCTCCCACGGGACATAACTCCACACATACCTCTTTTCGCCGAGCTGTTGTCCTTCCCTCTGATTTTTCTTTCAAATGTTGATTCCTCTGTTTTTCACTGTTCTTCTGAGTAGCTGATAAAATGCCTGCAATAAATACAGGTATAATGCTACATTGTAAAATATTTTCAAATGAATATTCTGTGAAGCCTGTATATCACTGAGAAAATAAATGATATTTTATATGTCGATTCCCATCTGAAATTAAACAACTGTCCAAAGATCAAATCAGCATTATAAAATTCCTGCCCTACTGTGAAAACTCTTGTAATTGCTTTCTGTTTATTTGCATCAAAAGTGAAAGGAAATGTTCTTACCATCGTCTACGGTCTTGCCATTGGCAGACAGGGAAGGGGGCTTCTTTGACAATTGTGGACCAGCATTTTTGGATTTTTGTGACTTTTTTTTAGATTTAGCAAATTTGTCTTGGTCTTCCTTCTCTCTTACAGGCACAACGAACGGCGTATCCATGTCTGAGACAGGTGACCTGTCATTCAGGTTAAGGAATTCCGCCTGGTCAAAAGTTTTCTTCCACCCAGACTCCGCTACGGGCACTGCAGGCCTGTTTTCTTTTGTTTCTTTCTTGAGGGACATTGACCTCTGGAGATGGGAATTATTTACTTTAGTTGGCTTTTTGATTTGTTCTCCCTCTTTGATAGAACCTGAGTGAATGTTTTCAACACATTGAAAAGAATTGTCAAAATCAGTTTGGTTTTTGGAACCTGAGACGGTCAGTGATGAAATTCCAGGGTGTTGATGACTAGATTTTGTCTCAGCAGATTCACTTTTCCCTTCTTGACCACATTTTGGAGGTGTGGTCTGAGCCGCATCGTCCTGTATTGAATTCCTCCGGGCCAGTATTTGGACTCCTTTCATGATTTTCATGATGGGGCCCAGGGCCTGAATCCCCATTTCACGGAGGCGGGTGGCAGTCAGCAGCTTGATGCTCGGCATGTCCATCTGATGCTGGGTGAAAAGGTCAACGTAAAACTGGATGGAATGCAGGCCAAGACCTTCAAGCCAGGAGGATACTTCTTTATCAACGACAGGACCTGCCTCATCGCAGACGTCTGGGGAGAGAATCGCATTTTCATCTTAATTCATGTGATTTAAATTCTAAGCTACTACATGTATGGCACTTTTTGCACTTCTGTTTTTTTTTCCTAATGTGAAAGGTGCTGAACAAACATGTCCTTTCTATATTATATTGCATGAAAGTCTCTCTTTGAAATGCGTCAATGTTTTTTTTCTAATTTAGAATCAAATTCCCAAAAGTATGAGGAGAGTTGAGTCTGGTGTCAAAATCAAAAGCACAGATTTGACATTTTTTGTGCTAGCATAATGGTAGATCTCTTATATACTTGAAATTGCTTACGTTAGCGCATAATAAGTAGATCTTTTATAAAGCTGAAATTACTTATTGTCAATGTAATTCTCTTTTCACTTACATCATATATATAATATTACCACTAAAGGAATTCAATAAGAAAGATAGTCCCACAAAATCAGGTGCTCAATCATTTACACTGCCTTCATCAAATGGAGATAGCCATTTATATTCATATTTCCTTAGTTCATTCAGATTGTGGAATAAATTCCCTACCAATGTAAAGTACAGTAAAGATACAGAAGTTTTCAAAAAGAAACTTAAATGTACAACACTATAATCAAAATACTAGAATAATATAAAGTACTTTAGGTGGGTTGACAAGAATACTCAGCTATCTGAGTTTGCCAGCTATTATGAAGACTAAGATTGAGACTAAGACTAAGAATATGTCATGATCTGAGTTCTAGAGGTTTGAGTGTTTTGAGGATTTCATCGCCATTATGTTAGTAAAATAACAGATTCTCTTATATATTTGAAATTGCTTGTGTGATTACAACAGTAGATGTATTACAATACATGGTGGCGAAAGCCCAGGGATGGTGGCAACGACCAACCAACCAACCAACCAAGAAAAAGTGTGCCGTCTTTACCATGATGTCAATAGGGCTCCTTACTCTATTGGAGCGCATTTCAGCCTTTTCTACCCAGAAGCCATTTGAAAGGCTATCACCTCAACATACTGACAAGTTCTTCCGCATCTTACAGTTCCCCCCCCCCTCCCCTGCTTGGAGTGTAGAAATGTTGTATGAAGGTCCTTTTTTCAGAATTCAACACACAACTCTGAAAGCGGGGATCCGAACCTGGGAGCTGATGGTGTGCTTGCTGGCCAGATTTCAACTAAACGACATGAGTATACGTCTCTATACAAATACATATAATAAATATCTTAGGTTCTTTCTTAATTAAATATATAAGTAAAAATGTAAGTTTCTATGATAACTCATACATGAAATCTCAAAGTTAGTCATGAATAGAAATAATAACATTTTTGACACGGAAAAAGTATTAAAGTACAATTGTTTCTATTTTTTAAACGAGCCCTTTGACAAGTTTAGAGTCGATATGTGGCATGAAGAGGAATTAACTCTAAAACTTCTATTTGCCGAATTATCAGGATGAGTCCAATATATAGGTGAAGGGATCAGTTGAGCTCATGCTCACATTATTGGTTTTAAGTTGTCACAGAGTTGAGTCATGCCCAGATATCGGCTTTAAGTAAGTAGCGCACTTAAGCAATGTGTACTTACATTTTTCCCCCTGGTCGTTGGTTGAAGATTGAGTAATCAATGCTTTGTCGGAATCATTGTTAGTACCCAAACATGTTCTGGTTCTGGGGGTATCTTGTTGTAGAGATGAACCAAAGAGAGGCGTGGCTTTCATCCTTGAATAGTCTGATACTGACCCATTCCTCAAGTTTTTGTCCCAAAAAGTTTCACTGAAAGCCAAATTCTTTGTCTTTAAATCATCCGGCATGAATGAAAACAGATCTTGCTCCGACACCTTGAGAGGCGAGTTGTCTTTTGCCGAGAACAGTGGCTCATAATGATGAGACCGTTTATCAGGTTTAGCATTATCAACTGAGTCTCCTGCTCTAAATTCCTGCTTTTTGGAAGAAATGAGATGATCTGTTTTGGACTCGGTGTTGGAATACAACTTTCCAGCGCCACCCTGTTGACAATCAGTGTCTATCTTGTCTCTCTGAGGGGTAATTTGAACATCCGCAGAGACTTTTTTTGATAGAGAGTTACTTTTACTGAGTCCTGACCTATTCAGAATCTTTGCGGTAGCTTTGGCCAAAACTTTGCTTTTCAAATCTTTGATGGTATTGACTTCTTCTGATGACTTTATTTTCACACCGGGGCCTTCTGTGAGTGAAACATCCGTCTCTTTAGTTGAGTTTTCCTCCTTAAGATGTGATAAATTCCACTCCGCTTTAACACAGCTAATGTTTAAATCTGAGTCAAAGATTTTGTCTGTGGATGATTTCTCTAATTTCCTGGAGGAGTGTTCATTTTTCTTCTGAGGTGAGATAATCTGTGAGAGAACAAAAAAAGCAATGTTTATAGTTTTCTGATACTATAACTTATTGCCCTTTTCAGATAGAAGTTTGAACATGAAATTAAAATACACACTATACATTTTAAAGAGTCAGGTAAAATTATCTTAAAAACATCTGAATAAATGTTTCCATAAGAATGTTATCTTAATTCAGAAACGTTTTCCCCAGAAATCCATTTCTAGATCAAACTGCTCTACTCATCTGCTTTTTGAGCAGTATCAACACAGATAGAGCATATTGTTGCTGCTATTTTTATATTGACAGTGACAAGACCATTACTTTACCATTGGGGCTTTCGGGAACTTTTCTTTACTATCTGGCTGAAAATGTTGTCTCCTCCGCTCACTTTGTCTGTTCTTTTTAACTTGCTGCGTTGGCTTCCCACTTCTCTTTGAACTATTTGGAGCTGCTTCAGACAAATCTTCCTGACATCTGTAAGTTCGCATCTTCCCTTGACCTCCATGCTCCCAGTGGGAGCCCCCAATCTCTTTCCTGACAAAAGGATTAAAGTGTATTGATGACTCGACCATACTCATCATACATGTCAATTATGAGCTTTTAATATACAAAAGTCATTTCATGGAAACTTAAAAAGAAATCAGAAGACTAAAGAAAGACAAAATTACATTATTTCTTCTTTTCATAAGTCCTGTAAATTCTTTCGGCATTTTCCATTTTATTTTTATATTTTTATACTGTAGTGCTCAGCTGCAGCGGGAACATCCCTAGAGCGGGACCTTGCCAAGATCAGGCTTTTTTCTCTTTGTAAACTCTATTACCTGTGCATGGATTGAACGGAACCAGGAAAGACCCGAACATGGATACAGCTGGACCTAAGCCATTGTATCGAGGGCTTAGAGCAGCATAGATTGAACGAGCAATTAGGCCTTGTTATAAATAAAGTTAAAGCCAGACATCCTTTTCGTTTTTACCCCCTAGAACCACTGACCGTTCATGTGCTCAGCTTTGTAAATTGTAGTGTGTGTGTGTGTGTGTGTGTGAGTGTGTCTGCTGGTGGTTGTGGGATGAAGGGCTAGAGCCTAAACATAAACATGTAGACACGTAATAGGTGCTCTGAAATAACAGTACACATGTAAAAGTGTGGCATTAAAGTCAGACATCCTTTCTAACCCCTAGCACCACTGACTGTTCTTGTGCTCAGCTTTGTTGAGTGTGTGTGTGTGTGTGTGTGTGTGTGTGTGTGTGTATGTGTGAATGCCCCCCTCCCCCCTCTATGCATAGGTGTAATACGAGACAGTAGTGTTTGTGTGTCTGGTGGTGGTAGTTGGATGAAGGGCTAGGGCCTAAACATCAAAATGTAGACACATAATACGTGCTCTGAAATAACAGAACAAGTGTGGCTTTGTCAAGCACTGCTGGCATCGGCAGTATGTTATTAATTTTTTCTATATTTTTGGTAGTTCCTCTATGCATCCCTATAGCGGGAACACCCCTATAGCGGGATTTTTCTCCTGGAACAAAAAGTCCAGCTGTAGCCATGTTCTACTGTACCTTTCTTCCTAATTCCAGAATGTAAACACAGAAATAGTATTGAAGGCTTAAAAAAGAAATTGAAAACAACATTAACAAGATCAAAATACATTTATTGAGTAACTTTTTAGCATGATGACATAGATTTTGTCAGCAGTCTTGAAAATGGCTTTAAAAAAATCTACTTTTAACATGAATGTTAAATATTTATATGAATATTTATATGAAGTATAAATGAATTAATAAAATCTTCAATTTTCATTCTGTTAATCTTCTAACATAATGATCAGTTACCTCAAGAGTCCTTGTACTGACTTATTTCTCCCCTCTTCATATCTTGAATGGAGTATGAGGGCATCTTCCAATTCTGAAATTTCTCTGCGTAATTTTTCACTTTCTTTCTCCAAAACCATACACCTTGATAAAAATCATGATAAAAGAATGAAAAGAAAAATCAACTGAGCTCTAGAGTGACTTGAAGAAAAATGGCTTGCCAATAAAAATGGTGTCTGCAAGTTTAAAGGACATTGACCCTTGCCCTCATTTAACATTCAATGCTTGCTTATATTCACTCCGTCACAATTTTAAAATCTTCGTTTTTTGTAACATAAGGGTGAGGCCAGCGTGCAAGTGGGAAAGCAAGACCAAGCGAGAGCGACCTTAACTAATAGTAGTGTATCCGTTCTGATGGTCAGCGTGCAAGTGGGATGGAGCGGATCCTACTTGGATCACGCTAGTTGTGAGCAATCCCGCTCCATCCATCTTTATCATCGCTTCATGCTCGAAAGTGGCTGACGCAATGCGACCTTGAACTAGGCTAGCGCCTAGATCTGGTTGCTGCATCAAATCGGCCTAGCATACCGTATGCTATCATAGCAAAAAACAATGGTAGCCGGACGCCCGACTAAATTCATTGCCCACGTCCAGGGAATGTCACTACTGTGGAAAAGGGAGGGTGACTATAACATAATTCATCATCTTCATTATTATCATTATCATTATTGCTATTATTATTATGATGATGATGATGATGATTATTATTATCATTATTATTATTATTACAATTATTACGTGCATTACTATTATTATTATTATTATCATTATTATTATTAATATTATTATCATAATTACTATCACTTGTGTTTAATATATCCATCTTAATTTCTATCAACCTTCTATATGTATATATCTATGTGTCTGTCTATCAATCTTTCTAAAATAATAATAGTAATAATAATATTAATAATAATAGTTATAATAATAATAATAATAATAATAATAATAATAATAATAATAATAATAATAATAATAAATAGGCCTACTTCCATTAATAATGATGTTATTGTGACTATTATTATTATTATTATTATTATTATTATTATTATTATTATTATTATTATTATTATTATTAATATTTTCATTATTATCATTATCATTATTATTATTATTTATAATTATAATTATTATTATTACTAGCAAGGTGGCCCGCGCTAGGAACGGGGAAATTAGAATCAAGCTACACATATTTATGATAATTTGCTACATGAGACACCAAGTTAATCACTGCAAACACGTTATAATGTACCCTACCTTCTAATTTTAGATTTATTACTTCATTTGTGTTTGAGACTCTCCCACCTTCCATCCACTTCGTTTCCCATGCTGCAAAATGGTACAGATTAGCCTAGATATCGAGATTTGAAGATGCCTCGCAAGTTGTTTGATAGCCAAGCAGAAGGGAGGAACTATGTGATTGGTTGATTAAAAATGTCCACTCGATTGCAATGTTTTGTTTCACCCTGTTTAATAGTGCTCAAATAAGGATTTTTAAATGACTTTTGTAAATTAATCACGCTATGTTGGAATTTAAAAATATGCCCACGTAAAATCACATATAGGTAGTATTATCACATCCACATGTTTTTGGATTTTATGAATGTCCTACAAAAAATTGTATACCTATATCATCAGCTCCTGTATAGTATGAATTATTTATTATTACAATTATTATAATTATTATTATTATATTATCTATCTTTACATCTAACTATATATTACTATAACTATCGATCCTTCTACATGTATCTATCTCTATCTATCTATCTGTCTATCTATTTATTTATCTGTCTA
>JBCHJU010007460.1:0-12261 GCA_039654505.1 Plocamopherus imperialis | reverse complement strand
ATCATGGCACCCGATGTGGTGGTGATGTGTGTGTGTGTGTGTGTCTGTGTGTGTGTGTTGTGTGCGTGTACGTGTGTTTGTGTGAGTGAGTGTGTGTGTGTGTGTGTGTGTGTTTGTGTGTTTAGAGATTTGCTTTGCTTACTTGTTTGCTTTCTTTCCTTTTTCTTCTTTTCTTTTTCTTTTTCTTTTTTTTTTTCTTTCTTTCTTTCTTTTTTTTTTTTTTTGTTCTCTCCACTTTTCGGTTGTTGTTGGGTTTTTTTTTCCTTTTTTGTCTTTGTCTTGTTTTGTTTAGTTTCGTCGGGTTTTTCCGTTTCATCAGACATCCTGCCATTCCCAATTGAAATGCCATCGTCCCACCAATTAACCACCGTCCCCCCACCCTCCCCCTTCCAGCTTTCCCTGGCCATCATCTACACCCTGATGGGTGACATCTTCACCTTGATCAACTTCCTGAGCTTCACCACCTGGCTCTTTTACGGACTGGCTTTCCTGGCCTTGTTGTACTTCCGGGTCAAGATGAAAGATGCACCACGGCCTTACAAGGTGGGTCGTCAACGCATCGACGACATAACTAGGATAAGTAACCGTCATCGTTACCGTTACCGTCAATGCTCTAATAGATTTGTCATCTGTCGGGTCATCATTGGCAGCTGTCAACAAAAACTCCTCGACTCTTCCCGGTTCTCTGCTTTCCTCATCGTGACCCGTAGCTCCATGGCTCTCCATTCCCGGATGTTATCATCCCACATCTTCTTTTGACTGACTCTCTTTCTTTTTCCTTATACAGGGTGGCCCGAACGTCGCGATACAATTAAAAAAATCAATAGCAATTGCAAATCTAAAGTGACAGACAAAAATGAAATAGCAGGTGATTTAGAAGCCTTTGGAGATTTATTTGCAACTACATGTGAAAAAGAGTGTCTTGCAGGTGGCCGCCGTCTTCATTGCCATAGATTAGAAACGAATATCGTATAATCTCTTCGTTGAACGTAATGAAGTGGCTTTGTTTCCTTGACTAGCTGCATCCTGTATGGCATGGATAAATAGGCAAATCTTTCTGAGGTCGCAGTAAAGACGTTCTGGGAAGGTCTAACTGTTGTGATCAACGTCGGGTTGATGTTGTACAGTCTTAAACTATACTTTGTTCAACCCGTCTGTTTCCGCCAGTTCATGCAGATCCGGGTCGTGGCAAACCGCACACTGAAACAGCCTTTGAAACCACTGCATCAAGCATGTTGTCATGGACCCTGACGGTGAAGATCTAACTCCATTATGGCGTACACATACTCTGTGTGTGAGGGTAATGAACATTAAGTGACTTCAAAAACAGTTCAACATTTTTATTCGCTGTTCCCTACCGATTCTTTCTGAAGCAAAAATGCTCACAACCTGATTGAGATTGCGATTTACGTTAAAATATTCAGAGGAATAAAAGAGTTAAAAAAAAAATTTCAACTGCTAGTTGAATTAAGTGCGCTGCAGAACTTCCCCAATATCTGACTGTAAAAATTCAGAATAAAAACCATTAAAGATTTTTCTCGAAAAGCGAAACAATGATTTACAAATGTATGGCGACTTTTGGGCCACCCTGTGTACAGTGTCTTGTAGGATGGTTTCAGCAAAGCCCGAGGAACGGATGTTGTGACCATACCAGTTCAGTTTGTGTTGTTTGACCAAAGAAAGAAGGTCAGTACTGCGTTGAACAACATAAAATGATTAGGCCCCAACAAATAATCGTCTTTAGAGAGAAATTGAAGGCATCGGGGAAGATTGATTTCAAAGACGGACACATCGTATAGGGTAGTCATAGTTTTAGTCTTCATAATAGCTGACAAAGTCACATAGTTGAGTATTCTTGTCAACGCGCCTTAAGGACTTTAAGTATTTTGATGTTCGTGTTTTACATTTAAGTTTCTGATTGAAAACTTCTGCATCTTTACTGTACTTTACATTAGTAGGAAGTTTATTCCACAATCTGAATGTATCAGGGAAATATGAATATAAATGATAATCTACATCTATTCATGAAGGGGGCGTATGTTTGAGCAGCAGATCTTGTGTGGCTATAGGGTAACGTCTGGCTACACCAAATGCCATGTATTAATGTTTTATTATGTATGTCTACCCGATGCGTTGTAATATGTTAGCAGTATAATGAATTAATTATATTATACGAAAGCGTGCCATGGTGACTTTGATCATACATTAAGTGACACTGACACTGACAGGCTCAAAAAGAATTGTTTGATGACAGATCGGAACTGGGGATTCCGAAATAGCATTGTCATTATCGTTCACGCTTTCTTAATCATTAATTTAATTTCTAATCATATTTCATGCATGGTTGTTGTTGTTTTTTTCAATATAATTTATAAGCGATATTTCTAAAGCATGTCAATCCAAGATCATCATTCTCCTAATCCTCATTCTCATCCTCATCCTCCTCCTGCTCATCATCATCACAACCACAACCACCATCATTGTGTCCATGTGTCCGTTCGGTTCCAGGTTCCCATCACCATTCCAATCACCATGGTGATCATCGCTCTCTACCTGGTCATCGCTCCCATCGTCTACAAACCGTCCATCGAGTTTCTCTACGCCACGCTCTTCTTAGTTGGAGGTCTGGCTTTCTACATCCCCCTAGTCCACTTCAAACTCAAGGTGCCGGGTTTCGGTAAGAAGGCTGTGTGGTGTGTCTAGTCATATTGTTTTAGAAATATGAAGGGTTGCAAAGAATATGGAAAATAACTGTCCTCTTCTTCTTTTTCCTCTCCTCCTCCTCTTCCTCTTCCTTCATCATCATCATCATCATCATCATCATCATCATCATCATCATCATCATCATCTTCATCATCATCATATTCATCATCATCATCATCATCATCATCAACATCATCATCATCATCAGTTTATATTGCACGCCTCCGACCCAAAGTCGTGTCCTGTGTTTGAATTTGATTAGACTTGTGGTGCCTGAGTATGCCCTGCCTTGACCAATGCATTATGACTACATGTATACATGTATTTCATTTTGTATATTTTCCAAATTACCGACCGGTTTCGTTTAGATATGATCATACCATTACTGCCATTTCTTGGGTTGGCAGTAGGAAACTCTTTATGATGATGTTCACGACCATCAATAATAGTTGATGAATGTCGGTTGATTATAAGTAGAATTCATTGCCCATTTAATTTTCCACTTCCTTTTCATCTTTCATTTTCCACTTCACTTTCCATTTTCCATTTTGCATTTTCCAATTTCCCATTTTTCATTTTACTTTTAATTTCCTATTTTCCACTGTCCATGTTCACTCATCCAGACACGCTGACCATGTCCCTCCAGCTGGTGTTTGAGACAGTCCCGTCCGCTCAGGAAACGGAGTGTGGTCAGAACATTCCAGCTGAAGCCAAACGATGAACCCTGGCAGCAATGGGGGAAGCTGTGCTGGCGGCTTGTGGACTATTTAGGAAATTTGTTTAAATACGGTAACTGCAGCATTACCAACAAAGATGTCCTGTAAAAGATTGCTCTTTAAGATGTCAGCCTTCTAACAACAATAAAGTCACGCCGACCTAGACGCTATGGCCACGTAAGACGTCACAATAAAATTAAAAAACAACAGCAACACTAGAATGAATGGGAAGGAAGGAGAAGAAGACTGCAACGTGTGAGATGGAATTGTTTTGTTAAACCGACCTACTGGTAAACAATTATTAATATTTGGTCGCGCATCAATTTGGAAGGGTCACTTTACGCTGAATGAAGAAATGTATAAGCAATGCAAAATTGTATTCAGTTCAGATCTGTGTACTTTAATAACGATAATGATATTAACTGGATTGAATGACAAATGTAGAATACCTCTAGCACCGAACAGACAACGACCTGCGCAACAAACTCGAGTTACAAGGGTCAACTGCTCTTTTCCTCTGCACACTCATCAACTCTACCACACCACTATATTATCCTTTCATTAAAAAAAAATAATAATAATAATGCTCATCGTAGGTTCTCCAGCCGGAATTTTTGCGCATCACAGCAAATCTACTCAGGCACTTGAAATTTACAAAAACCATTTTTCAGAAAACATTATACATCATGGCAGGGATATGTCCCCTATTCATTAAAAATAACATGGCTATTATAACGATGATGATGAAAATAACTCCAAACTTCACTGTGAGGATGCGAAACTAACGCCAAGTCTCACTGCGTGGATGTGAAAATAACCCCAAGCGTCACTGTGTGGATGAGAAATTAACCCAAGCCTCCCTGTGTGGATGTGAAAATGGCCCTAAGCCAAGCCTCATTGTGTGGATGTGAAAATAACCCTAAGCCAGGCCTCACTAAGTGGATGTGAAAATAAACCAAAGCCTCACTGTGTGGATGTGATAATAACCCCAACCCTCACTGTGTGGATGTGAAAATAACCCAAGCAAGGCCTCAATGTGTGGATGTGAAAATAAGGTCAAGCCTCACAGTGTAGATCTAGATGTGAAAATAACCCAAGTCAGGCCCCATTGTGTGGATGTGAAAATAACCCAAGCCAGGCCTCACTGTCTGGATGTGAAAATAATCCAAGGAAGGTCTCACTGTGTGGATGTGAAAATAACCCCAAGAGCTCCCTTGTATCTAACTGAACTTTTAACACCCTACAGAAAAAATTCCTAGATTTTTAAGATCCAACAATTGCTATCTTCTTACCATCCCACGTACCTCCACTCGTCTAGGGGAAAGAGCTTTCTCTGCGTGTACCCATTTATGGAATAGTCTGAATGAGCGTTGTAAACAAGCCCAGTCCCTGGAAAAGTTTAAGAAATCGCCCAAAACTCATCACCTTAAACAATTTTATAATATATAATTTTATTTGAACGCTCTTTTTAAATTTAAATATGTTCACGTTACTCTTTCAAAACGTTTCCCCCTTTGAATACCTTGTTTTAGTTATTACGTCAATGTGTGTCATTTTACCATTTACCATACAATATTTGTCATTCTATAAATAGCACTTGCTCCTTTGCTCAATACTCCTTTTACTTTTTACAACTGTGCGGTTGAATATCAAGTTTTAATTTGTATGTCTTTGAACGGCTTTTTCTTATCAACCATATGTTCGTCTTCCTAAAGCATTTGTTCTTTAGCAAACTGCACTTCTCTTGTTATCTTTCATAACTGCACGGTTAAAAATCGTACTTTAATTAATATGTCAAATGTATGACTTATTGTTGTCATTCTAATGTATCTGTACCTTTTTCAACGGCAACCCTCCCTTTACCCTTTGTTATAGTAAGGTCGAATAATCATATTTTAATTAGTTTATCAAAAACGTATGACTTTTTATTTTAACAGTGCTATATTGCATTTATGTATCTGTTCCTTTGTAAACTTCAAATCTCCTTTTCCTTTTATTTTTTAACTGTACGGCGCTTTGAGCTCTTGTTAGAGAAAAATGCGCCTTATAAATAGTTGTTATTATCATTATATGTCTGAATGCTCGAAATGACTTCGTGCTTGAAGTTATTATTGCAACTGCAAGTTTCGGTGTGGTGGAATTCAAAGCTATTTCAAAATTAAGTAGACATTAAATATGTGGTTGGCCCATGGATTTTAAATTTTCAATACATCATTACATACTGTGTACTATCACTATAGCCTACATAATAGTGATGGGTCCACTGGCTAATGCATGTTTAATTTCTCTTCTGAAGTGAGAGAGAATTGAGATTATTTGGGTCAATTTGTGTGCGAATGGTGCACAGCAATATCGTACACCATCGTTTGTGAGTACGAATAGAACCCGCCTTTTTAAATTTTTTTTTATTGATATGGGTGAAACCTGTTCCTGAATCAGAATTGCTCCCAGCTCTTTTAGGCGGGCAATCAAAGCCCTAGGCTTAGTGTCACCTAGGTAGAGACTATTCCCAGTGATCTCATGTTTGTTGTGTTGCAGCCTGTGTTTGGATGTATGCTTATGAGGAATGGTAACCCTAGGCCTAGTTAAAACCTATTTAACCCTATTTAAAACAAATTGTTTTTCAATTTTCTAAATTTGGTGCACAGTTTATTCCAGATGATAAGAAAACATGTAACTCAACATATCATAGCATGCTGTGTAACTTTTAAGGTAGCTTAGAACAAATAGAAACAAGTATGAGGCAAGGGGCTTAATTTTGTTACGTGGAACTAGTTTTATGTTGATACTATCATTGTACGAGTCATAACGGCTTCCGGTTGTTGTCGGCGGTCGATCTAAAAAATAAACTTTGTCTTTTTCTAGAGCTTCTAGATCTAGATTCTAGATCTACATAACGGACTTCTTGGTATTTGCTTATTCATGTCTACTCTGTTGAGAATCCTTATTGTATAAACTATTAGCAAACTTAACAGGGTGGCAGCGGTAGAAGCACGTTTTTAAGGTTGCTTGTGCAATGTTTCTGTCACTAGAAGTTAAAATATTGGATTGTGCTCATGAGTAATTGGGCTGAACAAGGGACAGAGTCCACTTATGGCCGCCGAAAGTGTACGCAACAAATCTGTTTTATGCAGCTGCATTTTGGGGAACGCCTGTATTATTATTATTACTAGCAAGGTGGCCCGCTCTACGAACGGGGAATTTAGAATCAAGCTACACATTGTGATAATTTGCCACAACACCCATGAAACACCAAGTTAACCACACTTGCTGCAAACACGTTATAATGAACTTTTCCTTCTAATTTTATATTTATTACTTTATTTGTGTTTGAGACTTCCCCCTTCCCACCCACTTTATTTCGCACGGTGCAAAATGGTACAGATTAGCCTAGATATCGATATTTGAAGCTAGGCCTACATCCCAAGTTGTTTGATAGCCAAGCGGAAGGAAGGAACTATGTGATTCCTTGTTAAAAATGTCCACTAAATTGCAACGCCTAGGCCTAGATTTGAAGTTGCCTTGCAAGGAAGGAAGTAGGTCTATTCGGCTGATTAAAATGGCGATGTTTTGTTTCGCCCTGTTCGAGAGTGCTCAAATAAGAATTTTTTTAATGACTTTTTGGAAATTAATCATGCTATGTTGGGATTTTAAAATATGCCCACGTAAAATCGCATAGGTAGTATTATCACATCCATATGTTTTTGGATTTTATGAATGTCCTACAAAAAATGTGTACCTATGACATTAGCTCCTTTAGTATGACTAATATTATCAATTTTATTTTGGGAGCGTTTCTGGTCTTATCACTAACACTAAGACTTACTCCCGTTCATCTTTCCTTATTCAGCTACTTTCTGATGAATACTCTTGAAGTAAGACATCGGTGTTTTCAGCTTAGGCAGTGTAGTGTGAATTTGCCAACATCATCATCTTGCATCTTTTTTCCTCAGCATAACATAATATGGGCTCTCTTCCTTCTATGTTCTTTCAGCCCATGTTGGAATCTGCACAGAATGGAAGTGTAAAAGAAGAAGATGCACCACAAAACTATGATGAATTAGAAGACATTGGTGACCATGAGACGAAAAAGCTGCATGCAAGTATGGGCAGCTCAGGAAGTATTCATCTGGTGGCTTACAGCGTCCCCGATGTGAGCCATGACACAGAAGTACCTGAAAAACCACCAAAGGGCAGACCAAGAGCCGCCCTGGATGTCATTCTCAAAGTTCTGGATTTTCGCGTTTTGACAAATTACATCACTCTGTTCTACACCATCGTCTCCTTTTTGTGTTTCTTTGGCTACTTCAACTTCGTCCTTTTCCTGCCTTCTATAGTGCTTGAGAAGGGAATCACGAGGTACGACAAGGCCATGATCATTTCCATATGCGGGGCCGGGGACCTGACGGCGCGTCTGGCCATCGGCTTCTTCGCGGACCTGAACCTCATCGCCAGGTACAGGATCAAGGCCATTGCCTGTCTGCTGTGTGCCTTTGACATCTTCATGTTCCTCTTTGCCGACTCCTTTGGATGGGTGGCCGTCCACAGCTTCTTCTACGGATTTTTCGGCGGCAGCTACGTGTGTCTGGTGGCAGTTGTGCTGGTGGATTTCGTGGGTTTGGCCAGCATGGGTCAGAACCTGGCCGTCATACTCTTCATTCAGGGAATAGGCTCTTCGGCCGGCCAGCCGTTTTTAGGTAGGCGATGGTGTCTCATATTTTCTTTCGTTGTCTGTCTTTTGTTACTTTTTTGTGGGGTTGTGTGTTGTGTGCATGTGTGTTAGGTGCATCGTGGATTATATGTTTGGGGGAAAAGGGGAAGGGGGGTGTCACACAGTCTTTGGTCTTCCAATTGTCCATTTATTTGTATTATTTTTCAATGATAGCTATTATTATTATACAATTTATTGGTTTGGATTCTCTTTAGGTGATTGACTTTCATTTCATTATGATATAATACTCTTAAGGTGACTAGCCTTTCAGGATATAGGCCTACCCTTCAGGTGGCTAGAATTTAAATGTAGGGCCTACAATACTACAATCAAGACACTTGATAGAGTTACTTCTTATTACAACAATTCACAGTTAACAGAGTTTGTCAACTATTTTGAAGATAAAGACCAAGATGATTAAAGTATACTCTTGAAATGACCATTCTTTGCTTATACTGATATTCTCTTGAAGTGACCAGATAGTCTTCTATGGTATATTGATAGTCAGCAGATCATAGCTCTAAAGTCCCTTCTTTGTGTGTAGAAACTTCAGAGGTTCGATCTACCAAGCATTGATATACATGTATTTACAATTATTTACGTAATTATAACAGTATTACAGTGGGTTATATTGGTTTTGACTGGTCCTTGTGCCTGTTGCCACGCACTCTTTCAGTCTGAAGGTCGATAGTGTGTAGCAAGCTCCTGAAGAGCAAGACAGTTCTAGGTCTTCATTGAAGTTGAAGAGAATCTTCCTAGATCAGGTGTTTCGGACTTGAACTCGTGACACCCTAAGCAGACCATGCCACACTGAGTTCATGAATCCTAGTGCCCTGTGGCTGCTTTTTTTTTTTTTCCATTTTTGGTGTTTTGTTTTTTTATTTATTTATTAGATATTAACATAGCATTAATCATGTCTGTTATTAATTCTAGTGATGGGTCTTTGTAAATGAGATGGTTTAGTGCCAATTTGCGACACCTCAATTCTAAAGTGTCATTGATTTCTTTGTAGGTTTTGTTTATTTCTATTTCTAGCACTCTCCACTTTAAAGGGCATTCATCCTTTTTTTTCCCTCTAATTACTCTTTTAACAAGATAGATTACCTGCTGTGTCACTACATTTAGCGAATATAACACTTTTAATCTTTAGAATTTAGATTCACTATTGTTCTGCCATCTCTCTTTGCAGGATTTTTGAGGGACGAGACCAAGTCCTTCGACACCATCATCATCACTTGCGCCATCATTTTGGGCTTGGGTGCCGTCATGTTGTTCTTCTACCCCGTGGTGCAGCGATGGGAGGCCAAGCGCCAACAGAAACTGGCCGAGCAAAATCTTCACACGTAGAGGAGTTCTGGCTGTTGTCGTGCCCTCCCTCCTGAAGAGTCTCTCATTGGTGAAGGAGCAGACCAATCTGCCGTGAAAGATGAGCTTGGCTTGTCTGTGCTTTGCCATACCCAGCAGATTTGGTCGTTTTATTGCCCTTGTTATCAGATGGACTCTGAACGAAGAAACCCGAGTCCTGTTACTACTATAAATGAGACCCGATTTGCCTTTTACTATTACCTCATTCTGCTCTTTTGTGATTCTCCTCCCCCTCCCCACTCCCCTCTCCTCCCGCCGAAGCCCCATTTTTAAAAACTGTGTTTGACCATCATCATGTAGTAATGCATAATGAATTCATCAAAGAGTGGAGTTGGTCTTTTTATCATTTGGGTTTGTTTTGTTTTTTTAGGGAGGGAGGAGGGTTGTTTTTGAGTTTTTCAAATTTGTTTTTTGTTTTCTATTCGTTTGTTTGATTTTTTATTACTTATTTTTTTCCTCTTCATGATAATGATATCGATTAGTTATTGAAAGGGTCCTTTGGTCATGAAATTCAGCTGAATTGTTTTTAATTTTATCCTTTGGTCATGAAATTCAGCCGAATTGCTTTTTAATTTTATCCTTTGGTCATGAAATTCAGCCGAATTGCTTTTTAATTTTATTATTTGGTCATGAAATTCAGCTGAATTGTTTTTAATTTTATCCTTTGGTCATGAAATTCAGCTGAATTGTTTTTAATTTTATCCTTTGGTCATGAAATTCAGCCGAATTGTTTTTTAATTTTATCCTTTGGTCATGAAATTAAGCTGAATTTTTTATTTTTTTTATTTTATCCTTTGGTCATGAAATTCAGCTGAATTGTTTTTTACTTTTATTTGTGACCTCCTGAGATTTACCACGTTGATGGGCAAGGTATTACTTGTGCTATTGTAAAGAAAACTTGGTGTTTACTTTTGTCCCTTTTCTGTTGAAAATTATGTGGTTGGGTTTACTGTATTTTTGTCCTGTTTTGGAGGGGGCTTGTTTATATTTGTTTGCTTTTTGTTATTTTTCTGAAACTTCTGTAATTTATGATTCCAAAGAGTGTCTTTTTGAATATAGATCTAGTACAATATACAAGTGGATCTTATACAAAATGAAAAGGCAGAAAGAAGAAGAAAAAAACAACAACAAAGAAACAAAAAGAAAACCTAAACCAAAACCCAAATCTATTTTTTTTTTTAAAGCCAATCAAGTTCTTTATATTTTTATGAATTCTATTTCTATCATGTTATGTCAGAGACATGCTCTTGCTATGAGTGATTGAAAGCTTTTGTGGTCATGTGCCAGGGTTCCCTATTCTGCTAAACTGGGCTGTGGACATTCCACTGTAACTCTATCAAAACTGGCAGTTTTGATGATTGCATTCATATAGCGCTTTCTCCCCGTTGTAAACAAGCTCAAAGCGTTTGACAATATGTTTTCCCCTAGCAGGCATATTCTCCAGGGGTGCATGCAGTAAAGTGCCACCCATTTAGCACACCAATACCAGCTTTTTGCCTGGTACTTGTTTGGCACCTGGGTAGGGTGAAGCAATTGGAGTAAATTTTCTCACTTGAGGAAAAAGCGCAATGGTTACTGACAGGAATCTTTCCCAAGACCCTTTGGTCTCAAGCCCAATGCTCTATCTATCCATTGAGCAAAGTGCCTCTTGATGATGAAGTGGTGGATTTGGTCACCATATTTTTGCTTTATTGTTATTGTCTTTGATATGGAATACAAGTTAATTTCAAAATGGACTTTGTTAATATCTGTAAACTATTGTGCAACTATTGTGTATGTAACATATAGGTAAGAAGGAAAATAAAATGTATTACCATCTGTTACAGGGTGTGTGGCTTTGCAGCAGTACTTAGTGCTTTTTGTTTAGCTCTTGACTTCAGATTAAGTCTGAATGTTTTTGGTAGCTTCAGCCACTTCTTATTTTGTATGCCTGTGGCCTATCGCCTCAATTTCTTTTGAAAGTCAGAGCTTTTAATTAAAGTAGATGTTCTCGATGAAACAAGTGCTCTAAACCTGGATTCAAACATCGTTGCCCCTCTTAGTAAAGTTCTGTCTGTGATAAAAAAAACTTTCCTTTTCTGAATATAATTTATTTTAAGTGTGATTCTCAAAAGATTTCAATGTAAGTTTTAGTTAATGAAGACATTGGTAAAGAATGAAAGTGAAAAAGAAAAAATGATGCAGCTATTAGTTTAATATAATGAGTCCTTATTGATAAATGTACTCCTTGAATGTTCAGAAAATTTTTTACGACACCTCTTTGAACAAGTAAAGGTCAACAACGGGCAACATAAAACTGTTGCATGAAATAAAGTTCAATGATGCTTGCCAAAATCTTGCTATGTCCAGGGCCTTTTCAATTTCCATTTCCGTAGGCCCATGCATTTGTTTCATCATGTCTCCCGTGTGTTTCATTCATGTTCGAGGGATCTCAAAGCTCTCAAAGCTGCCTGGTTCTATCTTGTTCAGGGGATCTCAAAGCTATCAAAGCTGCCTGGTTCTATCATGTTCAGGGGATCTCAAAGCTAACAGGTCTTCAGTTGAATTTAATTGTCCAAATATTGCTTGACTTTGCTGTCTTGTAGATGGCGTGTGTGTAGATGGCATCTGTAGATGGCGTGTGTGTAGATGGTGTGTGTAGATGGCGTGTGTAGATGGTGTGTAGATGGCGTGTGTGTAGATGGTGTGTGTAGATGGCGTGTGTAGATGGCGTGTGTGTAGATGGTGTGTAGATGGCGTGTGTATATAGTGTGTATGTAGCTTGCG
>JBCHJU010007349.1:0-12265 GCA_039654505.1 Plocamopherus imperialis | reverse complement strand
TTTTTTTTTTTCTTTTTTTTTTTTTGTCTTAGAAAAGAAGACGGGGTTTTGCGTTCGAGTTTTATTGTTTGTATTTTTTTGGTTTGGTTGGTTGTTTTTTATTTTATTTTTGTTTTTTTTTTCTGTTTTGTTTGGCTTTTTTCTTCTTCTTTTTTTTTTAGGAGGAATTCAGTCGGAATAATATTGCTACCAGAGCATTTTCTAAACGCCTCCATTTTCTAATGCTGCTCCACTCGTATGGAATCCCCTTTCCCAAGCAACTAAATTAAGTCCTAATACATACATATTATGTATTCAATCTTTCAAACGCAAATTAAAGACGGAATATCTTTGGCTGCTACAATTAATTCATGCTTTTGCAATTACCATTTGTGTATCATTGAAAAGTGCATGTATAAATGTCCAATCCAATGTGTTTTATTTAATATAATATTTCCATGTCTCTCATCCTCTCTGCACCCGTACTATTTTGTCTCTTTTTCTCTCCCTCCAGTATTCATTCACTCTCTTCCTCCCGTGTCCTTCCTGCTCTCCCCTAACACTACCGTCTGTCTGTCTGTGTCTTATTTGTCTCTCCATCAATATCCATGTCTTTACTCGTTGGTTATCTATTCTTTCTTCTATGTATTAATGCAAAGTGACCATAGGTGTTTTATGATTTTAAATGTTTTTATATTGTACACATCGTAAAGCGCCATTGAACATTGCAAATGGAAATGGCGCTATATAAGTATCCACTTTATCATTCATCATTATTATTTTATAATAGTCACACAAGATCTGGTGCTCAAATAACGACATTTACACTGTCTTCATCAAATTAAATGTAGATAACCATTTGTATTCATACTTCCTTTAAAATGTGCCGATTGTGGAATAAGTTCCCATCCAATACAAAGTATAGGAAAGATACAGAAGATTCCAAGCAAAACAGAATGTACAGCAGAATACTAGAATAGTGAATTACTTTTGGCGCGTTGGCAAGTATACTCAGCTGAGTTTGTTAGCTTTTCTGAAGACTAAGACTAAGACATTTTTGTTTTTGTTTTGTTTTTAGTTTTTTATCATTATTTTGTTGTTGTCGTTGCTGTTGTTGCTTTTGTTTTTGTTTTGTTTTTTGTTGTTTGGTTTTGTTAGTTTTGGTGTTGTTTTTGTTTATTTTGTTTAAGTTGTTATTTTTTGTTTTTGTTTGTTTGTTGTTTTTTTCTTGGGGGTGGGGGTGAAAGGCGGCCAAAGGGGGGGGGGAGGAGTAGGAAAATTATCAGGCTTAGTAAAATGTTGAGCTGTTTCACTGTTTGGGTCTGCTTGGGCTAAAAATATCGAATTTTCAATTACTACTTAAATTGATAGTTTAATCTGTCAAGAATCGGATACAAGTACTGAATTTTACACAAAATGCTCAAAAATCCATAAATTTAACGTTTTAGTCAGGCCTCCGCTTATATTTCTTTGAAATGTTCCGAAGTTTGAAGCCATTTTTCTCAAAATGTACGTTTTCTGACACCTGTCATTTTTTAAATCCTAAAATCTCAGAAAGTATTGAAGCTAGAGCAGTAAAATTTGGCACACATATAGCTGAATACGTATCATTGGGAACTATATAGTCTTTATAGGTTGAGATACCATAGTTTTTGTTTTATATGAAAATATGTGAATAAAATTTGTGGTTCGGCCGCACATTCAACGCTGTATATAGGCTAGTCTAAAAGTTTATTTTACTAAAACTAAGCATAGTACATACATAAAAAGTATATCATTCCCTATGGATTGGTCTAAATAATGATAATTTGAAAGAATTCTGTTGCTAACATTTAAAGTTTTTGACATTTAAGGATTATAAATTTGTCAACAAAATTTAATATGTACGCCGTTGCCATGGCAACCAACAATTTTTTTCGGAATTTTTTTTTGTTTTCCTTAATGCTAAACAACATGTTGACACAAAAGAAACAACCTAAAGTAGCTTATTTAGGGGAAAAAATAATCTCAGTAGGACGCCCCCGCCGATACATCGGCATGAGCCATAGACATATAATGGCGTGAGCGCACTTTAACTATCTGTTTACCAAAAGCCGATACATCGGCATGAGCGCACTTTAACTATCTGTTTACCAAAAGCCGATACATCGGCATGAGCGCGATTTGACCTATCTGTTTACCAAAAGCCGATACATCGGCATGGGCGCACTTTCAACTATCTGTTTACCAAAAGCCGATAAATCGGCATGAGCGCGATTTGAACTATCTGTTTACCAAAAACCTATATATCGGCCTGAGCGCTATTTGAATCTTTGACTACAATTTGGCCATATATCGATTTATATCCCGATAAATGGGCAAATTGTACTCAAAGACTTAAATCGTGCCCCTGCCGATGTTAGGGCTCTGGGTCCACAAATAGTTAACCTCGATTGCAATCAAAAAAAAAAAAAAAAAAAAAAAAAAAAAAGAAAGAAAGAAAGAAAAAAAAAAAAAGAAGAGTTCGGTTATCTTTATCTTACATAGATCTAGGCCTACATTATATGTTTTTGTAGTCTTCATTTATATGATGCTTTCCTGAGACGTAGATACAATATTAAAACAATATTATCACTTCTGTCATCGTTCTGTCAAGCGCTTCTCCGTTTGATTCCCAGCGTTACACCGCTATTCCTAGTTAGGTCATCCCTCTATTTCAATGCAGCCTAGATCCCTATTTCTTAATGCAATTTTCCTTCAAATGTTGCTATCGCTCTCTCTAGACTTGGATGGTTTATATTTATTGTGTGTGTGTGGCTTCGTCAAGAATTAATTGTCTCAGTTTTTATTTTCTTTTTCTTCTATTTATTTATTTGTTGCTGTTATTGTTATTGTTGTTGTTGTTGTTGCTGTTATTGTTGCTGTAAACAAAAGATTGCTTTTGTAATGTGCGAACACTGAATGCACACGCTGAATTTAACCAAATTGAACGGATATGAATAAACGCCATGGAGGGATTTTGAAGTAGGAGTTCCCCTTTCTGTGTTCTTGTGGGGTGATGGAGAAACCAGAGTCTCCCACTCCAACAACCTCGGAGTCGGAGATCTGGCCGGCATTTGAAAACCTTCCAGATGTCGTCTTGGGGAAAATTATGTCCTATCTCCATTGGAAAGAAAAGCAACTCCTTGCAATTGCGTCCAGTCGAATAAGAACTCTTATACAATCAGCGTTTGCTTGGGAGAGTTTTGAGAACGATCGTAATTATGCTTTTCGGAAACTCTTTAAATTCATGCAATTTTCACTCCTATTAGAGCAGGAAATTGAAGTTATTCGACTGTATGGAAAATATTTCCAGCGTTGTAAGTTGTGGCTGTATTCAATGGATTTGCCCCACTTGCATAACTCAAAGTGGGAAATGGGAAACATCATCTTAAAAGCTGTAAGCGCTCATTGTAAACGTCTTAAATGGCTTTGTATTGTCCATCCATCGGACGCCACGTTCGGAGACCTACAATACAGCAATGACTACATCAATTCGCTTCGAAACATCGTGTCAAGGCAACATCAGAGCTGCTCTTTATCTTTACGCAATTTGTTCTATTCCTCCATGGACATGTCGATATCTGTCATAGATAATTATTTGTTCGCTCTAGGCGAAGCTCAGCTTCTCCAAAACGTGACTTGTCTGGACATATCCCATGGCCTCATTTCTGACCGGACATACCAACCCGTATCAAACTTTAAAAGATGCTCCAATCTCTCCATCTTGAAATGCCCAATTCATGTTGTCAACACGAACATCGTCGTTGATTTGTGTCTAAAAAAGCTGGTGCATCTGTATTTAGTCAATGACGAACATACGAACGAACAGGGCTACTGGGAGGCTTCGTTCGTGGACTGGGCAATGGTAAATGCACACATGGATGCCAAGAAGAGAAACCGATTCGAAGTTCATTACATATTTCAGAACCGACCGCTAGACAGTGTAGATTTAGTGCCAAATCGATTCGTAAAATCTGTCGTGTTCAGCAACCTCACTTGCAGTATCTCATCCACCTTGTTGCACCTCATCGCAGACACGTACGGGTCAACGCTAGAAAATCTCGCGTTCTGCAGCAATCACTGGGAATTTCTCATGCACTTTACCGATTTGCATGAAATTGACAATAGCTTCTCCTACGTTGGAAGAACATGCAAAGTTCTTAAATCATTCATATCATGTTTGAAGCTTCCATCATCCGCTATTTCAAGCCTAGTTAGAAACTCGACCAGCCTGAAACAAGTTCGAGTCTACAGAGACAACGTCATTTTCTCAATTCCAGACTTGTCTGCCCAAAGATTCCAGGAGAATATATCTCTTTACGTGGGAGAGAGCTCATCTGGCTGGCAGATGGTGAACCGGGGAGACAGTGTCTTTGAAATTCCTAACATAAACTCAATTTTGTTCGACTCCTGTTTCAGAGAGTTGTAACAAAGACAGCCAAACCACCACGCAGCACTCTCACTCTATCACACACCGATCTCACTCTAATCTTTCGAGCGGTAAGCGCCAAAACAAACACATCTCATCGAAACCGTCAAAGTATTAGTATAGCTGTATCTATTCTTAAAATGATTATTAACTTTTTGAGGACCAATAGGCCTAACAATAACATCCACATAAGCACGATTTAACTCTTTGACTACAATTTGTCCATATATCCGGATGAGCACGAAAAACGTGCTCGTCCCGATATGGGCAAATTGTAGTCAAAAAGTAAAATCGTGATTATGACGTGCTCATCTCGATATTTCAGCAAATTCTGCCAAGCCCGATATACATGTATCGTCTCATTGTCCACAAAGTGCATCACCCCATTTGTCCTTGATCACTCATATGATCGCTACGAACCAGTTCTCAGCCACTTTGGGTACATTACTCTAATTCTTATTCTAGATTGTCATATTAGACATGTACTTATACTACATAATATAATGAAACAAACAAGTTCACGAAGAGTCGCCTATCTTCCGCTTCGCTGGACCGATTTTGATGAAATGAAATGCAAACACGAGAATTTTTTGGTTATGTGCATAAACCATTACGTTGCATTACACATATGCATATGCGACTCTCGTACGTGCTCTGCATCTTATTTATTTATTTTTTTAGGTGTGGTGAGGGGGCGGATTCCCCGTTTCCAGTCTATGCCAGTGATTGTCAGTTAATGTCAGGCTTTGTGCATTGGACTCACAACGAGAAGGTTGGTGGTTCTAAATTGCGAATTAACCGTTGGTCAAGCTTATTTAACACTAATTGCCTCCATTTGAGACGCTGCTCTGTGACTGACGATCCGTTTCGGTCAGAGTTAAATATACAAATAAGCCTTCTGTGATTTGTGGAATTTTATTTTTAATTCATCATTTTTTTTTTTTTGAGCAGGTGGTACAGGTCCAGGCTGTACCGACTTTGATAATAATGACTATGACACAAACAATTAAGGAGTGGCGGTGTAAAATCTAGCTCTGTGTTTTGGAATTTCCATAGGGCTGTACTGTGAGAGAGAAATAGTGGTGCCCAGTCAATTCATGAAGATAAAATAATTTTCCCCTGTGTGAATTGTATGATCATTGCCAAAGTTCATCCTTAGTTCTTAGTACATTATTATCATTAATAATAATAATAATAATACTATTTTTATGATCAATTTCATTGTAATTTTGTAATTGTTCTAATAGTCAAGGTGGAAAACCCAATTGACTCCACCATGAAAAGGCCTCAAGTCCGGCAAGTAAGCAATTGTTCTAATATTCATAGAAAGTCTGGTTAAAAGACTATTGTGATTAATTACAGTTATACATTATATGAAACATCAAGTTTACTTCAACCAATTCATAGTAAAGAACAAAAGACTTGCGTTTCTGTGGACAAATATAAAGAAAAAAAAAAGAAGTAAAAAAAAAGGAAAGAAAGGAAGAAAAGGTACCGAACTCTTACTACTCTTACTCTTTCTACCATTTGGTGCTCTTACTCGTACAAAGACAAGACAAGACAAAACGGCAAAAAATTCAAAGTTCTTCATTCAAACCTTCACAGTGAAAATGAAAAAAAAATCCATCTCATGTCTTGTACTTTGTGACATTTTTATGCTTGTTTATTTAACCACAATAATAAGATACTTGGCTTACATATCATGTATAATGAATATCAATAAAATACACATTTGCAGCATATCCATCAACTTGATTTACACTGTTGCTTTATCGTTATTAGTTATATTTTTACACAGCTTTAGAGAAAGATACATTTAGGAAAAATGCACAAAAACATATGAGGTACTAAATACAAGCAACAACTTGGGGCATGCATTGAGCGAAATGCAGCAAAAGAAACAAGTCATAGTCATACTAGATTTACAAATGTAATAATCAAGTCAAAGATTTGCAATGTAACAGCTGGCACAATATACTTTAAGGGATACAGACATACATAATAATCACATGGTATACACCGACTTGATACAGAATCATCAGACTTTACTCATAAAAATACATACATGTGATGAAAGCTTTTGTGATCAAGATTCTCCAACAAACATTTTTACTATGTCTCATACATAATGCGTTTCTCTATAATGTATGGCATATAACTCTATTGCATAAAAGAGCCTTAATCTAGCATACAATGATAATGTCACAATGTTTCAGAAATTCCTGTGAAAATTCAAAACCTTCCTCCCATGGAAATATGCAGGGAAAAAGTCAAGTCATTAGAGTTTTCTTTTTGCTTTAAGTTTTAAAAATCAAAATAAAGCATAATATACAATGACCTTAAAAAAGAGGGAAAAGAAATATCATTAGGGTTTGAAGAAAATGATATTAGAATGAGAGTTTGCATGAGTATTGTTATGTTACATAACTAATGACTGTAAATCGGCAGAATAATGGAAGTTTTTACAGAGAGATCAAAACTTTTGAGTTGAGATGCATACTAGCATTTATTGACGCATTCATAATTATCCAAGATAGACAGGTGGACAATTTCAGTTTTAGTTTTAGGTAGAGCAGTAAATTACACAATAATTATAAAATTAGAACACCCCCCCCCCCCCCCCGAAAAAGAAAAGGAGGAAAAAAAAAGAAATAAAGAACAACCTGACAAATAAAAAAAAAAAGGAACAAGAAACAAGAGCCCTAGAAATGCATGAAAAAAATTCACCAAAACACTCAGTGAAAAATATTGAACGCAAATGAAATCTCTTGCTATTAAAAAAAAAGTTGAAAAAAAAAAAAGCCCTTCCATTTAGATTTATACTGGCAAAATTTGACAACGGATGACAATGAGACCATACTCTTTACACCATTTTCCCTCAATTCTATGGAAATAATGAAGTGATATGTTGGTGATGATTCACATTATCCTCCATCACAAAAAATGGTATGTTTCCCCCATAGGATTCTATATTCCCCTTTGGTGCGATTATACCCTTTAGGGAATATCTTTGTCTCTGTGGTGCTGGAAAATTATCTTAAAGTCTAAATATTACTTATGTTCATTTTACTTAGGGGAATAAAGAGAGAAACAATAATTATATCCCGGTGGAAAAAAAAAAAAAGAAAAAAAAAAAAAAAAAAAAAAAAAAAAATCCAACAAATTACCAACCATCCCCACAAAAAAAAACCTCATAAAAACAAAACATATAAAAACCCTACTAAATGCAAAACAATAAAAAAGAAACCCAAAAGGCAAACAAAAACCTCCACTATCAAATACAAAATTAAGCCATTTTAAATAATGTTTGAAGCAAGTTTCAACCAGTTTGTAGACAATAATCTGTCTGAATCTCAGGTCTTTTAAAGGAATATGTAAAAAGTTAATAAACACTTGGTTTTCACACCAAAATAGTAGTGATAATTTTGATTGAGAATTTTTTTACAAATTATACAAGAGAATAGAACCAAAAGTAGCGTAATTTAAGGAAAATTCAATTTGACACGAGGCAATTTACATTCACATTACGGAAATAAATAGTGAAAATATTACTATCACATGTGTGCATAGCATTCAGCTAATTATTGGCTTCAATTTTGTAAAACTCTGAGGAATAAATTACCGGGGGAAAAACATACAAACTGTTACATGCATTAATACTTCCAAGTCAAAACTTACAAACGCTCAGCTTCAATTCCGTTTCTTGTAAATGGTAAAACAACATCAACAAAAACACCCCCCCCCAAAAAACAAAATAAAACAACAAAACCACATCAAAAACCAAACATAAAATTGCCAACAATTTCAAAATAATCTCTAACATATTAAAATAAAGACATAATTAATTAACAAAGCAAACAAAAACAAAATCAAAAGAAATATATACATATACACGATTGCTTAAACAAAATGTATTGCACGAAGTACAATGCTGATTTCAGAAAACTGACCTTACCATTTTATGCATTTGAATTATCAAATGAAATCAATATTTCAATGTAGAGATATCAGCAGAAGACAAGTGAACTTAACTATTATTTCAATTGCATTATTTTAATGTATACAAAATAAAAATTGGTTCAATCATAATACAAAACTGAAATACAGACCTTATTAAAATTAGTAGACATTGAGATACAAAGGGCTGTTTCTAACACTTTTCTCTAGGAAAACCATAGTAATAAATGGATGTATCTAAATGTGCACGAGGGTCTTTTAAAACTAAATTACCTACATTAAACACCACCCGGGACATGTTCATTAGAAAACAAATAAAAAGTTCTGCTGCATTTCGGCGGGCATAATTTTATATTATATTCCTACTCCATATAAATTATCTGACTTGACTTAGTGCCTTCTGATGGCGGGTTCATCTGATCTCACTGCTTCAGCTCTTCTCCTTATCCTTGTGTGAAATTTGACCAATTCTGCCTATTCCGTGCAGTCTCTTAGATTTTCCAAATCAATCATTGATGTTGATTGAATTGTGTGGCTGGGGAGTCTTTTCAGCTCGTTATTTAATGTAACTCGAAGTGTCGATTCTAGTTCCAAATAAGTCTTAATATCGGTGTTCATTGCTGTTTCAAAAACATAATCAAGGATATAACAAAATCAAAGGGCCACATGTTTACTTTAGGGTTAAGGTCTTTTTAAACTGCTATGAAATAACACTCTCTTCTCAAATGATTCCCCTTGTCCTGATATGCTTATAACTGACTGTATGAGTATGAGAGGGGGTATCTGTATAGATTATGTAATTCAATTGATCATAATTGAGAGTAAGAGTATGAGGCTACAATGATTAGAAGATCACACTCTATCTGGTCAATAAAAATAGTCAATTTAACAAGTTGCCATATATTTCAACTCAAATCAATCAGATTACAACAAAACGGAATTTTCAATGTTGAAAAATGAATTATAATAATATTGTAAGGGAAACTACAATTGATTGTAAGCATCCTTTACATATTTTACCCATTTGTAAATCAACAGAGGAAAAAAAAAAAAGGAATGTAGTGTAAGAATTTGCAGACAGTTAATTATTTATAAAATGTACCCTTCCAAGGGGCTAATGATTAAGACACCAGCATTAAGGCAAAATACTGACATTCATAAAGTTGTCTTTAAAAAAACAGCAAAAACAAACCTGCATCTCATGAATGAGATATTAAGACAAATGCCCCAAGCAATTTGATATCTGAGAACAGGTGTTGTCATCAGGAATTTTTACCATTGCTTGCCATTCTTGTACATGTATCTAAAACTAGCGATTCCGTTTGATGTATAAAAGACAATAATTTCTTGTGATCATCGAGCAGCTTAAAAACTTTATAAAATTTATTGAAGCCTTTGACAGATGAAAGTATTTTTGTATACTTAATATTACGTCACTACCCTCAGTTCAAGGTTTAATGTTAGTCCACTTCAACAATTAAATGTAACAATGTCCCCCAGTTTTTATTTTTATCCATTTAAAAAAAGAAGAGCTTCTCAATTCCTTGATCACAGATGACTAAAAGCTATGGTCATAGACCCAAACAATAATGTAACACAGCCATTTTATTGCTGAAAAAAAGATTTTGAAAAGACAAAAATTAAAAGCATAAAAAAAATTACCTGCAAACAGAACAAAGCTATGAGGGGTTATAACCCTAGCTTAAATATTTTGTTTGTTTGCTTGAAGTACAGCCCAGTGCATCTAGCATGACTAAATTCAGTTATTAACAAATAAATCTTTATAATGTTAAAAGCGTTTAATATTTATTATGCATTTACAGGTATAAGTAAATATAATATAAATTAATAAGCATGATTTTGACATGATTACTAGTGTTAAGATAATTTTCATATATTAATTTTGTACTAAAACATTCACACCATTTTCCTTCTTCTTCTTCATGGCATTTCCTTCCACATCTGCTATGGAATATACATGCTAGGACTCAAAAACATGAAGCGAGCTGGAAAGACCAACGGTTTATGCCATAACGCATAACACCTTCCAAAATCTGAAGAACATTTAATTTTTCCAAATGATTAATAAACAACAACAACAAAGATAGCAGGGAATTAAGCGAGATGATTTTCATCTATTAACCTTCACTAAATTAAAAAAAAAAAGGTAATTCATTTAATTAGTATTTACTCCAGTGTTAATTCAATATTTACGTTAATGTTTCTCTCAAATGAAAAATGTTAGTTGAGAAGTACTTTCCATCCAGATTCTGTGAACAGACAATCCATTTCCATATATTTTATTCATACATTACTAGAGCTACTGCTTAAAATACAAATGTCCTTATTTTAAGGTGAAAAATGAAAAAATCTGACTGAAAAGCTACACCCTCAAGATACAGAGGGAGCCACATTTAACAAAATCCAACACAATGTGAGGTCGGCTTCAACAAGGGTATTAGAGATACCCCTTTTAACTCCCTCTGCCTCTTTGTAGTAAAAAGTAAAAAAAAAAAAAAAAAAAGAAAAAAAGAAAAGAAGAGGACACATTCAACGACAACCCACAATGGGTAGAATCGTATTTACTGAGGTCGTGTCGGTCAAACTACTTAAGGTTCTTTCTTTCTATCCCTTTTTACATTCACAGTAAAAATGGCTCACCGGTGTCTTTGAAGGCTATCTTTTGCTGAACTATGCAGCTATCTTAAAGGAGCGGGGGACCTATGCCTAGTAGAACGTAGGCCCTTAACAAGTCATTGTGTGTGAAGGTGTGTTTGTGTGGAATTGGTTGAGTGGGGTTGTTGAAAAGCAATGCAAAGTTCACATAGTTATGTCCCTTGATTTTTGTGGCCTCCTGGCTGACATCACATCCATACAACCAGATCCTTGATCTGACCACCTGGCTGTATCCAACTCACGTGTATCTAAAACAACCATAACTCTAAAAGGTACAGGTAAAATTCTTTGATAAATGTTCTATCCTCATCTTTTGGCCTGAAATCTGCTACACTGAATAACATACGATGCTCACCACAAAACATTTATAGCAACTTTTATCACAAGCCAGGCATTCAAACTTGAATAATCCAAGATATGTCATACATTGGATGAACTAAATATTAGAGCTCCACATAAAAGAGTCACACTGAATGTCACATACAACTGTGAAAACATGACCCATATCTACTATTGTAGTAATATTATCTTCCTCCCTACAAATAATTTCCCCCCCCCAAAAAACCTTGCCTTAATAAAATATTTGAAACATATCTTTCAGCATGGTCTTTAAAACCATCCATTTCCTATAAAAAGACAGAAATGTAAAATCCCCACACAAACGCACACACCACACATACAAACCTGCAGAACATACAGCCCCCCTTAAACAAAAAGTAAAAAAAAAAAAAAAGGAAAAAAAAAAAAAAAAAAAAAAAGAGAGAGAAAATCTAAGTTAAGCATCACAATCACAAGTGAATAGCTCTTTTGATTGAGAAATCCACAAAGTCCTCAGTCTTGGGTGGTTATTTGCCAGACAATAACATGGCTACGGTCTGCTTTGGTCAGGGAGCTTGCCTTGGCAGGATTATCATCGTCGTCGTCGTCATTTGACATGACGGGAACAATGGCATTGGGATCTTCCTCATCCCCGTCACCTGGAATGCAGACATTGACATGCGTTGCATATAATTTGTTTTAAAAATCTATGGCTGTGATATGAAAGATAAAGTTAGAAATGAAGAAGCACTGAGACGTGCAAATGTGATAGAAATGACAGAAATTAATCATGCAAGAAAGAAGACTACCACCACGATGTCCTTCCCTTGCTGTGGTGTGGTGGCTTGCGTGCCTCATTGACCCAAAGAGCTATGTCAGCGGGAG
>JBCHJU010007238.1:0-12266 GCA_039654505.1 Plocamopherus imperialis | reverse complement strand
TAATAATGATTTTGATGATAATAATAATAGTAATGATAATAATAATAATAATAATAATAATAATAATAAGAAGAAGAAGAAGAAGAAGAAGAAGAAGAAGAAGAATAAAAATAATAAAAAAAATGGAAATAATAATAAATAAATAAATAATAATAATAGTAATAATAATGATCATGATAATTAGTTTGTTTTGCTTCGTTGTTGGCCTTTTGGTTTTTCCCACCTCCATGGCTGGAGACGCCCTTGCTGTTTCCTCTGGCACGTGCTGGGAGAAGCGTTAGCACAAAGGTAGAATTATGTGTGGGCGTGTGAGCCATAAACACAAACAGGGGTTCAGCAAGGACAATATACTTAACGATACACTGTTATTGTATTACCGTGCACGGGCTATCATAGGAAAGCGTGTACTGGAGTCAGAATCGGAGTATGTATTAAAAAAAATAAATAAATAAAAAAAATCTCGATATCCGAGAATGTGAGCTAATAGACTAATTCAAATACATAACAGGAAGGCAAGCAGAGGAAAAGAAAGAGAAAAAAGAAAGAAAGAAAGTACGTTCATTCACTCCTTAGACGTGGTCCAAGTTGCGAGCACTTAAAGTGATGACGTCGCTCTGACGCGCAGCTTCATATTATAGTAGAGAGCCTAACACTCATAGACTGATTGACTGACTAGTCGTTGTTAACGCTGTATCGTGTAGTCTTGTATTCAAGCACACAAGTTTTTGTGAAGTTGTGGGATTTTTTGTTTGTTTTAAAGAGGTCGGAAGCGTCTCAACCAAATTTGGTCAATGCAGTAAAATACTAGTAATAATAATAATCTTTATTTCCCAGTGTGAAAATCTTGTCCTGGTTGACCTAGAATGATGCACACATTGGAAATCATAAAGCAATTATAATTACATCAGCAAATCTAACACTTACAGACATTTGCACACGCAACCACCCTCATTCACCCCCTCATCGAACATCAATGAGAGAACCAGCAAGCATATAATAGCTATCGACAGCATAGACGTAAATATCATCATAGCCCATCATATCATATCATAAATAATATCATATTATTATCATAATATCATATCATACAATTTCGTATCACATTATGTCATAACATATAATGTCATATCATATATCAAATATGACATAGGTCTTTGACTTTTAAATACCCTAACTCAATTAAAAATCGACATGAATTCAAAAGTCACAAATATTAGTAAATTTTCATTAGGTCGCCTGGTTCTCTCGCCCAGAAAATGGTTGCCGTTATAATAATATGCGCAAAGATCTCGAATGCAGAAGAATAATTGAATATGCATGCATTACAAAAAATTATCAGTATGTTCACCAAGGTACGTTCGCCCGAAAATGCCCGTGTTGGTGCAACCATTGTATGAATTTCATCGAAATTTGCACGCCAACCAAGATTTGCAATGACCAGGGTCAATTTTTTCTCTCTCGAGGATTAGGAAATTACTTTTCATGATTGCTTCTCTGTGTTACTTCTATTTAAAAAATACAGCACCTATCAGGGTACTATTTTAAAAGATTTATTGTAATAATTTAACTCATTACGTATATAACTTACTGGCGGTCACACGAATGTGATGTCACACGAAATTTTAGCGAGACAAATTCAACTTGACGTAATTGATACCTTGCTATGGTTGTTCACAGCTTTCCAGACAAATACCTTGTATTATTATTCCATTTTAACACACGTTTAAACATCGCAAAGTTTGAGATTGTTTAAAGGAAAATACAGAAAGTCCAAGTAAATCCGCTTGCTTTGAGATAACCGTGCAATGTACCTACCCCAAATTTAAGATTGGTTGGGTCACGACAAATGCATGGTTGTAGGCAAATGATTCAGCATCATAGATATCGTAACAGCTGGAATTATCAGAAAATCGGGAACATACTTGGGTGAACTGACTATGGTAAATTTTAACGAAGGCTGTCCAGCCTGAGAACTGCACCATTTGACCCTGACCCTGGACAAGCAATGTTACCACTAGAGGAATTCAATTTGAGAAATAGCCAAACAAGATCTGGTGCTCAAACATTTACACTGCCCTCATCAAACGGAGATAGCCATTTATATTCATATTTCCCTAATACATTCATATTGTGGAATAAAGACCCTACCAATGTTAAGTACAGTAAAGATACAGAAGTTTTCAAACAGAAGCTTAATTTTACAACACTAATATCAAAATACTAGATTTAGAATAATGAGTATTTTAAGGCGTGTTGACAAGAATACTGAGCTATCTGAGTTTGTCAGCTACTATGAAGACTAGATCTAGATCTAAAGCGGCCCATACACTATCAATATTATTAGCAATTATTAGTATTGACAATATTATTGCCAGTGTGTGGGGATATTGAAGATAGTATGTGAGGAAAGATATTTCGCCAATATTATTGAGTCAATAATATTGATAGTGTTTGGGCCGCTTTAGTTTAGTGTTAGACTGACGTTTCACTGGTCACGAGCCAGTTTATGGGGTATCGTCAAGTACAGGTCATGATGCATTCAATTGGTTGTCTTTGCATGAGCTTCTTCATGTCTCTTTGCGCCCTGACATGCTCACCTCGTTGTGTGCGTGCGTGAAATCAAAGTGACCTACACATTACGTGCCACGGAACTAAATGCATCTATTGTACAGATTCAAGTTTGTGCTCCTCGTAAATCGAACTTATTCCGGGTAAAGGCAAAGGGTGTCTTATCTTATCTTCCCTCATGTTATTATCTTTATCTATATTTTATCTTAGCCTTTATCTTGATCGTATCTTTATGGTTATCTTTTATATTGGGTATCGTACTTTAGTAGCATATTTAAGGATGTACAGTGGCCGAGTGATTAAGGCGTGTGACTTCGAATTGAAAGATACTGGGTTCCAACCCCTCATCAGACTACTTGTGGGTTGTTGTTTTTTGTTTTGTTTTGTTTTGTTGTTTTTTGTTGTTGTTTTTTTTGTCTTTTTGTCTTTATTTTTTTTTTTGGGGGGGGAGGGGGGTTGTTTTGTTTTGTTTTGTTTTTTGTTTTTTCCTTGAGCAAGAAAATAATTATACTCCTATTGCTTAACCCAGCTCAGGTGAAAACGGGTACCGGCCGTACAGTAGCTGACATATCCGCTTGATCGACCACGATGATTAATATATCAGAGTGAGGCCAATTCAACTCTTCGCCCACGTATCGTGATCAGCGTCTAAGGAATTAAACCATGCTAAGAAAAAAACATGAGCTTTTTATATATGTAGCGCAATATCCACTTAATGTGCTCAAAGCACTTTACAAGGGGTCCCCAACCAACAGCAACACATAACATGAAGGACGAGACAAGTTGCCTGTTAGGCGCTAGTACAATTTTTCAGACAGAGACAACGCTGTGAACGGCCAGGCACTCATTTTACCCCTGAGTATGGTGAGAAAATGTGTGTAAAGAGCCTTTTCCAAGGACTCAACATCGCGCCCGTTACTGGGATTCGAACCTCTGACCTCTCGTTCTTCAGCTCTAGTGTCTACCACTAGACCACAACGCCGCACAAAAGAGCCGAACTGGCAGCCCTAGCTAATGTATGTGCTATAAAAATTGTCAGTGCTGTTTCGTCCGTATGGTGTCCTGGTTTGGTATATTCTTCATAATTTATTTTATGTTTGGTTCAATATCAAGATTTTTGATTTCGTTGTGTTTCAATTTATTTATGTAATATATTTTCATTCATTTTCTTTCCATTTTTATTCAAAATTATGACTTAAAATGACTTAAAAAATATATTGTATTTTTGAATAGTTACCTCCCCCAAAACTGTGGGGCGATCTTTAGCTAAAAGTCGTTTGCAAAGATGGCAGGTCATTGGAGTAAATTTCATCCCAAAGATCTGATTTTGATTTGATAATAGCCATGTTATTCGTTTTTTAATGAATAAGGGTCATGTCCCTACCCTGATGTATAATGTTTTCTGAAAAATCTTTTTTGTAATTTTCAAGTGACTGAGCAGATCTACAGTTACGTGCAAAAATTGCGGATGGGGAGCCCACAATTAGCACTAAATTATTTAAAGAAAGGATTCTTTTCAAATGAAGTGCTACTTGGTTATTGAAGGCATTTTAAAAATAAATTTTTGTTTACTAAGAAAAAGATTTCGTGCTGTTTACAGTAGGGCAGACTTATTTCAAATCTCTTTATTCTAAATTCTTGGTCAAAAGAAAGCTTAACAAGTTTAATTAATTACTTTAGAGGGCTGAAAATTTCCTTTTGTTGAAAGTGAAGCTTTATTATTACCACAACATTGACCTTTTATTTGAGCTCGCCATTCAGTACAGTAGTAGCCAACGTGTTACCTCATTACCCATGACCTCATTGTATGTGTTCCAATGCTAAAAATTTGTCTGGTTATTTGGTTTAATATCACACATAGCTGTTTAGTGTTGAGGTACAATTAGGTAATTGGACCTTATATGAGGTCAGTGGCAGTTGGAGAGATGGAGAGAGATGTAAGAGAACATGTAAAGAAGATTTCGCATAGACACCGTAGGAGATTACAATTTAGAAAATGTGCAATAATTATGGTGGTGTGACATTGAAGTAGCAAACAGTCACAAAATTAGAATCTACATGTTAAGACTTGAGGAATGATAATTCAAAGGAGAGAAAAGTCCCAATTTTTTTTTTGGAAACTGAAAATTATGGAAGGGAAAAATAACACAGGGCAAGGTCAAAATTTAGTTTACTCTCTTGTCATATAATTTATGACTAATTGAGTTAAATTGAGAGATATTTAAAAATATAATTTTCTTTGTAAGCGAATTTCTAAGCTGTTTCTAGGTTTGCCTCTAAGCATAATTGTTCCTTTTCCATTCACATAATCCACCATTCTCAGAATCAAGTAAATGATGCCAAAATGCTTACACCAAAAGAAAACATGTTTTTTCTTCATTGTTTTATCCAGCTTAATTCTTCATATTTTTACAGGAAGATGGAAACAGTGAGGTTGAGCTCAAAGTTTTGTTGCCTGATAAAAGCATATGTGTTGTCACCATTTGTCGGTCTGATAATGCAGATGCAGTTTATAAGGTTTATATGTTGTGTTGTTTTTCTGCAATAATGTAACAGAGCCATATAATATACTATTTTAATATAATATTACATACTGTCATTTAGATCTCTCATTAAGAGGAGTAAAAATTTGCTTTGTTCTATTTTTCATTTGTACCTACCCATGTCATAATAGCTATGAAAAGGTAAAGTCACTTTTTGGTTATTGAAGGATACTACTTTAAGGATTGTCAATTTTTTTCATTTTATACCACTTAATGTAGCATCACCTTGTTTTCGTGTTCCATCATTATCATCCTCAATCTCAAGATAAAAATGAAAGGAAACTGATTACAGTAAATTATTTAAATTGAAATGAAACTGATAACAGTAAAATATTTTTAGTCCATGGAATTGAGAAGGAAGACCAAAATGTGGTAATGTTTATTCTAGGTGAAAGCTTTTTTCCCCCCTTCCACCCATTATAATTTTTTCACATATTTTTCACCATCTGTATTTCTCAGGCTGTAGTAAAGAAACTGCATTTACAGGAAGCCGCTGAACACTTCTATCTTTTTGAGACAGTGGAATATAATTTTGGTAAATTCTTTGTTTAAAGCTTTTAGATCCCTTCTCAAGAGAAAATAATAAAGATCTAAATCAAGAATTATCTGATGCTTTCAGGCTTAGATCCAAAATACCAGATAAGATAAACGTTGTTTCTTTGTAAACCTTTATTGACACAAAGTTCCCAGGGGGTCGGGGAAAAGTCAGGAATTTTTTTTTTCTTCTTCAGCGTCAGGAGATAGTGGAGAAATTTTCATGTGGTACTTTTGTTCACTTGGAATTTCATCTTTATTGGATATTTTTGCCTATTAATCCGGAAACGTGACACAAGCCAGCAAAACGAGGCAGGGAAACTCAGGGCTGCCACTTATCTGTTGATCCATTGATTTTCCAATTTCTGTGGACTTGGCCATCCACACCTGTCTAAAGCGTGATGCGCGGATTAACAAAATGAAGGAAATAGGCTTCTATAATTTGTACAGTGTAATAAATGGCAATAACAATAGGTCTACCAGCAGGCCTACTATCAGAATTAGTAATTCAGGGCCACAGCATACAATACATGTACTATGAAAGAGTCATTGACCTGGCCGATTCCTGTGAACTGTGGTCACGTTTATCAGCATGTACATGTACTTCACTAACGGTTTGTCAGGTAACTGAGGTTATCTGACCTCTATTCGATGAACAGTCCGAAGAAGATAGCAGTGTGCAAATCCATAATATAATTCAGGTTATCCAGCAATGATCTATACTATATATAATTGAGGACTTCGAATTTTGCGCCGCCTCAAACTCCCCAATCACCAAACTCCCAGACTTAAAATTTTCTGGAGTTTGCTATCTATGGTTGATATGTGTTTATGTTTATTTACAACACCATATTCACTGTCATTCTATTTTTTGGTATTTTATTGTTTCACAATAACAAGTGTTATCCATCCATATTTTAGGATTATCAAACCCTTTAACACTAGCCTATTCATATGTTTTAATACAAAGCTTAGTATCGATACTGCTCCACCTCTATAAGCTTCCTAGCGTCTCTAGCAACCAATATCGTGTCTTGATTTAGATCCCTAGAAAGAATCTAGATCTAGGTCTAGATGGGTATTTAGTATGTGTAAATGATCTTTCATTCTCGATCTGTCACTTTAAGGAATAGATCTAATTATGCACCAGATCTATATAAAAAAATTAACTAGATCTAGAAGGCCGGTTTACTTTAATCATAGTATAGTGGGGTTTTTTTTTTTCGCAAACCCAGGTAAAACCGGGAGCCCAGTTAGCTATTTAATAATTAAAGATACCTGCCACCGGTTATGATTTAAGCTTAAACATAACGCTTTTTTCTCAGACTGTGATGATTTACGATTTTGTAATTAATGTCAACATTAGTACACTTTCTTTCTGGCCTACTGACCCGTCACCTTAATTTGTACTTTTGCGTTCATTTTAGGGGAGGCAGTTGGGAGAAAGAGTGAGAGAAAGCGAAACTTAAAAGTTATCAAGGGCATTGGGTGATGAGGTCAATCTCAGGTCAATGAACCTTCTCTCACCGTTTCTTAGAATCGGTGTATCATGTTATTTTTCAATTGTAGGGCACAACGTTTTATTTATAAAAACAATTAGATCTTATGCATGGGGTAGGACTCTTGGTAGTTCTTTGTTTAGGTCTAGTAGTCTTGTCACGCAGACAGACCTGTAACTGTAACAGCATTGCTAATTTGGGCCACCGTGGACCGATCCTTGAAAATGTTTGTAGTTACGGACAAAGCTTTGGCCTTAGAGAACAAAAGTTGAGCAAACACAAGAAAGATCATAGTTGCCAGTTTTCTGCTAAATAGAGGATTTCCGCTATCCATCTGATGTGCCGCTAAAACGTCCGCTATCACAGTAGCCGACCAACAGTGGAAGGCCCACTCGCCGGCGAACGCCGATTGCCGGTAAGCGGAAAGAGTATTCATTCCTACGGACCTGGTAGACCTTAGCGCTGGTATGTATGGCGAAAGTTCTATTGACGGGTGTTCGACGCTCTTCTGTTCATTTCCGTTTCCAGTCCCACAATCAAAACAGTACAGCATTTTTTCAATTGCTTTGCCTATCTCGTTCGTTCAGTTGATTTCAACCGTGGTCGTATCTTGGAGTAAAAGCAAAAATTCTCAAATCAAGCGTTGTATCTCGTGCTTGTTCGCAAAATGGCGCTAAGAGTTATAATTGAAAGATGAGGAAACTCAAGAGAAATTGATTCTAGTAGGGCCTATAGAACAAATGGAACTGGGCATGAACAGAAAAAGACATAAATAATAGTGATAAATACTGATAGTATTATTTACCCTAAATTTCTTCAGAAATAAATAATCTAGATCTAAACCGAGAATGGCTCTTTGTATGTTGTGTGACACATAGATAATATCTTTTTTTCATATGGAGGCAAGGGGCTGGCTTCTCTTACCCAGCATTGCCAGACTTTGCTATAGATCTAGATCTATATAAAATAAAATGTAGGCCTACAGTCTAAGTAAGACTAGGTCTTTTAGAGATATTTTTATATTGTTAGTAATATAGGCCTGTGCATGTTGTAGACCTATGTATTCTCTTTTCTTCTTTATTTTTATCATTGCTGTTGGTATGACATTTGTATATCTAGAGCGGTCGCGATTTTACGCTGGCACGCTAAGTTTCCTCCTTTTTTGAAATTCCTGGGTGGCAACGATGAAAGATGGACTCTATATACCATATGCCAATATTATATCAGCAAGGGCACTTCTAAACTCTGACTATGGTTTGCCTGAATATTGGTGGAGCAACTTACGTTTTTATTCCACTGTGTGGGCATTTTGTGGCGAAAGGGTTAAATCTTGCTCATGCTGATGATAGGGCTCATAGTACACATTGGGGGTTGAGATAGAATGAATGATCTCTCCCTCTCCCCTATGTGTACTAGCATACATACACACACGCGTGGAAACACACACACACACACACCTCCCAGGCATTGTAAACTGTGGTCTGGCAAGGGCAAATGAGGAAAGCTTTTATGGGTTTAAAATCCTGTTGATCAGCCTTTTGTATTTTGGTACATAATATATTATTACAACAATGATGCTCTTTGTACAGACCTATAGATCCAGGAAGAATAATGATTCTAGTCTGAACACAGGCATAAAAAGTTTCAAAGGCCTTAGTTTGGAAGTCGTGCATTGAGCAGCACATTAAGGAAGAGACCTAGATTGATTTGAAGTCCCAACTGAATGGAGATGGCGTGCCCGGTACATCTAATGTCCTCCACCCCTATCGATAGGCGTATTTTCAAAGTGATCAAACTCTTGGGAGGAATATATCTGGTGTTTAATCATTGACGATCATAAGCCGATATATCAGGTTGAGCATGATTTAACTTACTGACTATAATTTGCCAATATAGTGACTATAATTTGCCAATATAGCGGGATGAGCACGGTCCTACTCAGCTCAATATAATATTATGGGCAAATTGTAGTGGAGTTAGATGGGTCTTGGCCTGATCTATTACGTGGCCAAATTTTAGTAAATGAGTTAAATTCTACTCATACTGCATATGGGCTTGTAGTCACAGGGTTACATTATTTTAGTAATTTGGGGGGATTTTCTCCTTTTTAAAATGCTGAAAAGATGTTCATGTATTACTGACAGTTGTGAAATATTACCTGGGTTTAAATGGCAATTACTCTTAATTACTTAATTGTATATTTGCCTTATTGGCATTTGCTTTATTTAACCATTTACTTTTTGTCATTTATCATTCTTTTGTGTTTATGAGCCTACTGTTAAAGTTTCCCTAGAAAAGGGGTTGCTGCAACAGGCAGCTGCTTTAAAAGTAGTGACTTTGGTACTGCAGGCAAGGATGTCCCTGATTTCATTTTTCAAAGGTTGGCAAGTCTTGAGGTTTTTACTCTAAATATTATTACTAACTTTAATTGTCCACAATTTCCTATAGGCTTTCATATGTCAATTTTAACACATGTAGGCCTATGGAATTGACCGCAGTTAGGGGTCTTGAAAAATATTTTGTGGTCTGGGAAAAAAGAAAAATTGAGATTTTACTGGGAACCTCGTTGACACATCAAGAATGACAGAATTGATGAGAATAATACGGGTTTCCTGAGTACAACAAAGACTCAATGAAAGTCAACAAATAATATATTTGTATTTTGGCTAAGTTTTAATCATGAATGAGTGGTTTGAAAATTGCGTTTCTGTTAACAACATTTCTTTTCATCTTCAGAACGCAAATTGTTACCCCAAGAGTTGCCTCATAATATATATATTCAGAACTATAGTACAGCTACAGCTACATGCATTTTGCTCAAAAAGTGGCTTTTTACCATATCAAAAGAGATGAGTCTTTTGTCTAATCAGACAGCCTTGAAATTTTTCTTTTGGCAGGTAAGAATTGAAAGGTTTTCGCTATGTAGTATAGAATGACGTAAGAATTCAGATAAGCAGTGGTATTTAATCTCTTTTTTCTCTGAATCGTATATAGTCACAATCTTTTTTAAACTGAAGAAAGGATTTGTTTATATTTTTCTTTGTTTAGTTCACTATATTCACCCAAAGGAGAAAATTTTTAGATCTTTCATACCATGTAAAAATATTTGAGATTGTTACCTTCAGACTTTGGATTCCTGTGACAAAAGCTGGTTGACCTCCTTTTCCTGAATGTGTAATAAATGTTTATAAATAAGCCATGTTTTTCCTTTTATTTGAGAAGTGGGACTGAGCAGTCATTTGTCTGACTATGGACTACTGAGTGACACATGTATTTTTTCTTTAGGCAAGAAGATTAAACTCTGTTGCTTCAGTTGACCTTGGTGAAAATAGGTACAGGGACGACTGTTAGAGTCTCTTACTGTCCCCCCCCCCTTCCCTGCTTCATGCTATGGAAGCCAGGATGAGCTCTGGCCATATGAGTTGAAATGCTTGAAAGGACTACTTTACTTTTTTTTTTCATATTATTTTGTTGTCACCAATCAACCAAATTTCTCTTAGCTCAACATGTCAGTAGATTTTGAATTTCTTTTAAGCCTATAGTGAAGCTTTTCATTTACCCTCTGAAGCAATGAGTTGACATCCTAAGCAATGGTTTTATTGTGTGAGAGGCTGGGTCCAAAAGCAGTAAGCCAGACTTCATCCCGGTGTGTTCATCTGACCCATGGATAGTATTGTCAGATTTATTTATAGTATTTTCCAGCCCATCAGTGGAACAAATCGAGAGTTCAAATTTTAACAAGAAAGATGAAAGACAAAATTTAAGGCCTGATGCTTGAATCTTGTCACCAGAAATTAAGTGACCCCTATTTTTTAGAGTGAACGTTGATTTGAAAGGTAATGGCCCGGATATAGGCAGCCAGGCTTTTGTTTTTGATTGGTTTGGTCATTCATTCTTTTAAATGCTATCACTGTAGTCTAATTTTCAAAACTATTCTTTAAATTCCTATGCATAAATTGTTCAAGAAGATTGAGAGTTGTTTGCCATGCTTTTCCTTAGATTATAGTTTGATTTTACATTCATTTGACATTCATTTTTGGTGCAAAAATGCCAGGTTGACATATAGGCTATTGAACTTTAAAACGTTGAATATCATTTTTCAGTTCTGTTCTTTCTCGTTTTGATGACCATCAAATGTCCTTTCATCAGTCCTTTTACTTTTCATCACACTTGTTTAGTCTTCCTTCATTTCTTTCAGTATCATTTTTAATATAAATATTGAAAAATTAACATGTATTGTTGAAATATGTTGAATCTGAACAGAAGATACCCATGCTTATATTTTGATCAAAATGTTTTGTTGGTTTTTTTTTTCATTTCATTTTCTACAGGCCGTGGATGAAGTCAACAAAGGGGTTATTAAGGGAGCTGATAAAATGTATGAATTGAAAGCCCTCAAGGAATCTGAAAATGCTCTGGAGGTATGACCAGTTTTGATTATACATAATCAGAATATAAATTATACAGGGTTGAAGTTTTTCCGGAAATTTCCAGATTTCCTGAAATGAAATTTTTATCGGCCTTTTCACAATTTTGGGTGACAACGCTGTATATATGTACTGATTTATTGACCCCAGGGTTGTTCCGTATAATATCGGCCAGAAGAGGCCCAATGTCAGGCCGCCGGCAGGAAGCCCAGATCTCCGCGGATCCGCGACTTTCCACGGCAATGACAGCCTCTAACAATTCTCCGTGGTCCCAGTTGAGCTTGAAATCCATGTCCGCGGCTGCTGAGAAAATTTAGGGTCGGTCAGCGGTTAATGTACATTGTATTTCCTTTTCATCCGTGGCGCATATGCCGTGATAATGCGAACCGTGAGGTGTACGATGATCTATTTCATCATAAAGAGGCAGCCTACTTGTAGGCTAGGCTATATTTCTGGAAGGACGCGTTATTGTACGAGCGAATGGCGGATGCGCAGTTGTTCTTTTGGCTCCTCTGAGTCTCTCCCTCTCGTTGGATTTGAGTCTAGATCTAAGATCTTGCTTCATCCTGTGTCTCACTTTGCTTCATGGTTGATGTATAGAGCTCATCTAGATCTAGACCAGGCCTTCCACTCCTCCGCAAATTTGCGGATTTCCGCATTTTTCGTCCTCGCGGAAATTTCCGCAAGTATAAAAT
>JBCHJU010007127.1:0-12267 GCA_039654505.1 Plocamopherus imperialis | reverse complement strand
TATATATGTGTGTGTGTGTGTGTGTGTGTGTGTGTGTGTGTGTGTGTGTGTGTGTGTGTGTGTGTGTGTGTGTGTGATTTTTATAATAAATAACATTGACAACAATGGTTGCCTCATGCTTGTAATAACAATTAAAGATTGTTCTGTCCTGACCCAACGACAAAGCTTTCACTTGTAAAGGAATGCGACAATTTGCTATCTTATTTTAATTTTCAGGCTGATTTCAATGGCGGCGGGTGATGACAAAACCTTGGGCACTGATCTTTGGCAAGCAGTGTCTAAGATTCATTAAGCGTTCTCGGAGTTCGAGTGTTACATAAATTGAATATTATAATCTTATAAATAAACAAATTTAGATGCGCGCCTAATAACTTTAAACATTCAACCTTACAAAATCTCTGCTCATATTTCTATGATGTTTTCAACAGTATGAAAGGGCGTCTTCTATACGTTCTGACCAAGGTCGATGTTCATAAATATCTAACTACAAATAAATGGAGATAGAAAGATATTTTAAAAGGGTGTCATGTCAAGTGTATTCGAACTTGCTTAAATGCTGCTGTATGAAATGTAGTACAGGTGACTTTTTGCAACGCTACAAATCTTGATGTTTTAACTGGTTACTTACTATTGACCGATATATCGGTATGAGCACGATTTAACTCTCTGACCAAATCTAACCATATTATAATGTGCTTATCATGACGTATGGGCACATTGTATTCAAAGACTTAAATCTATTGGGGGGGGGGGGAGTTAAATCGTGTTCATGCCGATATATCGACTGTTGTGATGTCAATGAAAAAGATTCCTCCCATTTAGGTGTATTACTATTTAAATGTTAAGCTTTTTGGCTCTGCCCAAAATTACGTTGTTGTACTAAGTAAAGAGTGCCGCCCCTGGCAACATTGTCTTGGCAGGGTCAATCTTTATGACCCAGCACCCTTTACTTCAGTCCTTGTAACGTATTTGGCTCAAGGGGCAGGTAATGCTGGAAGGACTTCAAAGAGACATGGATTAAAAGGGGCCATAACTCGTATGTGTCTGAGCGTAGAGAAAGCATATTATTATTATGACATGCCATGCCCTGTTCAGTAACAGTAACAACATGATCGCTTGCTCAGCAACTGGCTAATCAGAATTATGCTGGGAATCGTCACCTGCCTTCGGGTTTCCCCGATTTTGATTTCTCAGTCACTGGCCAAGCGATAGTCAACCGATTGGTGTGTTTGGCGTAGTGAACGTTGCCCGAGTTGTGATTTAGGCGTTATTGTCTGGGTCTCGGTACATTTGTACATGTATTTATGATTATACATTTGATACCCGTGCCGTTTGGTGCACCGATTTCAGTGTGGTTTTTACTTCTACACTCATGAATGGCTTAGGTCTCTAGATTTTGATGATACAGACAGACCCGGTCATAATTTGTACGTGTATTTTTCTATTTAATTTACTTTTTGACCGTGAGCGTTATAACTATAGATGAAAGGATTCATCTACATTATATTATTACAGATATGTTCTATGAGTGAATTCAGACCACTCTCCTAAAGGTAGGTCGCATAGTAGACTACATTCCTGAAATATTAAAAAAATTATGGATTTTATCTTGGTGCTTACTTTTAACTACGACCAATGTACGTTTGCGTGTGTTATTGAACAAACATTGTTCGCGTTGATATAAATACTGTCTAATTATAATGAGAATATAAACGATGATGATGATGATGAAGAGCAGGAGGAGGAGCAGGTAGAAGAGGGGTATAATGATATTATTATTATTATTATTATTATTATTATTATTATTATTATCATAATAATAATAATAATAATAATAATAATAATAATAATAATAACAATAATAATAATAATTATTATTATTATCATTATTATTATTATTATTATTATTATTATTATTATTATGATACCATATTTTTTATAGTGTACATAATAGGGAGTATGGCAAACAGTGTTAATGACCAGTGAAAAAATGCTTCTCTGGGAAAACTTTGTATGAGCCTTTCGATGTGTCGTCATCAGCAGGATGGAAGTATTGTGTAGAATTGAAAGGATTGTTTAAAAGACCTTTAAAGTTTTTAAAGTTCATTACTTGATCTTTTCCTTAAAGGTTGTTGTCTGTGAAAACAATGCAAGGAGGAAAGAGGTCTGCTGCAACGTTCTGGCCCATGAGTTGCTGCACGCCTTTGATTATTGCCGGGCCAAGCTGGACTTTCAAAATCTGCACCACTTGGCTTGTACAGAGGTGGGCCCCGTACATTCACAATGGATTTTGCCTTGCCTTTACTTTACTCAACTTCACTCTACTGAACCGGCACACAAATTGTCTCCCTTGATTATCTTGGTCACATACATGAATATATGAACAAAAATGCAATACAATTCTTTTCTCTTAGTGTTCGTTGGGTTTGGAAATTATACACTACAGAATGACCTTCAAAAAATTCGTTGGTGGTTTTTGAAGGTGTTGATGGATTCGACACCTACAACTTATTCTTGCGGACTGTTTCAGATGTCAACCTCTCTTTGGGAGGAGAAATATTTTCGGATGTCTTATCCACTCTTCCTCATGTTGAGTGGTGTCCGCTTAAGATAAACAGCCTCAGGTCTGATCCAGCAGTTTACTTTAAGCAAGGTTTATTTTAACTATTTCAAGAAGAATAGAAGCTTAAAATCATGGAGAGTAACCAAAGTTATATTTTATTATCTTAATATATGTGCAGTCCTAAGATTTTTCTCCTGTCTGGAATCACTTTTATTGCACATTTTTTTACAATTGTTTGGAACAGACAATGAATTAACTTCTATCTGGTTACATTTATAGCATATGACACTAGTGGATCCTGTCAGTTTGCCGCCGTCATGCCCCTGTAATATGTACAATGGCTGTTGCTCTGTATGGTGAGCTGTCAAGGAATTGAGTTATGCATTGTTGGCAGGGAAAAGCCTGCGTAAACTGCACAAGGCATCAAGGCATGGTGGAAGAGATATTTGCAAACAATGTTTATTAATATGAAAACCCTGTCCACTTTATAAGGGTTATTTTCTTTCTTCTTCTTCTTTTTCTTTTTTCTTTGTTGCATTTGTTAATTGTTTTGATTTTGCTTGTTTTCAAAGAAGAGATCAAACTTATTTTTAATGTATTTGCACATATTTCACAATCCTGTTATAAAATGCAGTTGTCATGTCAAATAGGTCAGATTCAACATTGTAAAGTAGACTTAAGAGAGATGTCACTACAAAAGGAAAGATAAAGATTTCAATTCCCCTCTGTGGGATATCTTCAAAAAAAAAAAAAAAAATTTTATTGCTCTTATGTATTTTCATTTTTTTCTTTTTTTAAACTCTAAACCAGATTCGAGCAGCAAATATGAATCACTGTTCCCTTGCAGCAGCTTTTGCTTCGGGTGAACTATCACCCTTTGATATTAGACGAAAACATGAGGTGAGCTTTGATATCGCCCTGTTTGCCCAGGGCAATCGAGCACTAGCACTAATTGTTGCTTCTCTCATGGCCTCTTTGTCTTATCATGCTCTTCTCCACTTTCTTTCATCTTAGTTTCCATGCCAATTTCTTTCTTTCTTTCTTCCCTTCTTTCTTTCTTTTTGTCTTACTTTCCTGTTTTCTTTCTTTCTCTCTTTCTCTTTTTTTGACCTAAGATAAAGGAAAAATATACTAATTTCACATTAAACAGTATATGCTCACGTAAAGCATGGTCATTCCTTTGTCATATTTTAATTTTGGGCCATATCATTATGTTACAGTTTTTTTTTTGTCTTTGTTTTTTTAACAGGCATTTTGGATCATTGCTTATGTTTGTCTTATTTATCCTTTTCATTCAAAGAAATCGATAAAATGTAAAAAAGCTATTTGTCCCAAATATGACTTTGAATTCTTTGTGGATCCAATTATCTACACTTTTTAACTGCAAATGGATCTAGATACATGTGTTTAAACAAGATTAGGGGTATTCACACCATAAAGCACTGCATAGACAAGTCATGTTAATTGTCTCCTTAAAGTCAAACACAATTAGATCTAATGGAAACAATATTTAACATTTCATTCATATGTAACACTGCATGAAAGCTAAAGATGTAAGCCCTTGAAATCTGGTATTTTTTATCTAAAATAATTTTACAAAATGTGTGAGACAAATGTTTAAAAATATAACACAAAAATATGTATACAAGAAATAGGATTTGTAGATTAAGATAAAGACAGGTTACATTTGTTATCATCAGCTTCAACAATAGTTATTCCCAAAAAATCTTTTTCACATGAGCTTAAACACACTCCTGTTTGGAGCCGAATGAAGTGCCCTCTGTATTATCACAGTAAGTTTTCCCTTCAAGCCTTTGGGCTCATGGGGCTGGAGCTTATCCTAGTTTCCATATCATGAAGCGGACAATGACAGGTTTAACCTAACACTTTCTGGGTGATATGCTGGTCTCTTGTAGAATACTTTCCCAGCTGAAGCCGTACCCTTTTCCACTTTGGTCGAGAGAAGCAACATGGGTAAATTTTCTTGATAAAGGAAAAAACACACAATTGTCACTGGTTTCGAACTCATGACCTCTTGGTCCATAGTCAGATGCTCTACAGCTTTACCACAGCACCCCTATATTATCACAGTAGTATAAGTATTAAATATTGAATTATTGGTCTCAGACTTTGCTATTTTGAATTACCACGTAGGAGATGTAAGGCCAGAATCTGATGAAACTAATATATTTTTTCTCTCCGGAAAAGCAGTGGAGAAAACAACAACAAAAAACAAAACAAAAAAAAAAACCAACAAACCCAACAATCAGTGATGGGAGCTTGAATTTATCAGAAAATAAAATCTTCAGAGGTGAAATTGTTTTCATTGCACTTTGTGTAAGACTGAAAATGTGAATGTACATGCATCTGACACTTTGTCTCTCTCCTCATGTTTCTTGCCAGTATTGTGTGAAGAACAAAGCCTTGCAGTCAGTGTTGTTGGTCAGGAATGTATCTGAGAGTGAAGCCATGAATGTCATCGATGAAGTGTTTGACAGGTGCTACAATGACACAGAGCCCTATGGCCGCCGATGTTTCAAGGATGTATGGAGAGCCAAACGAGCATATGATGAATCCAGAAATTACTATGACTATGATGACTGACGTTTAATGGAAAGCTTTTCATATTTTGGGTGTTGTGTTGACTTGAAAGGGTGTAAGAGGTGAAAAAAGATTGAATGGGAAAGAGGTGTTCATAGCTGCTGTAAATCAATGCAATGAAAAAGATATGTAAACTAGGCATGTGTTGCATGTCTCTGCAAAATTTATTACAAAATTTATACCGTAGTTATTGCTGGAAGTGAGCAATTTTCTCAATTTGTCTTCTGAAATTCTGATTTGATTTACATTTCTTTTGTTTTTATTGGAACCAATGAGCCAAATTGATCTAGAAAAATGCATGTTAAAGGACAAACTGACATCATTCAATAAAATACACAACACCAAAATATGTTTGTCAGTTAACGTTAAAGGAACTTTCTGGACATGAACACCTCGAGCATGACTGCTGTCTATAAAATATTTGGGAGAGTGATACATACAAGTATGATAGATAGAGTGTGATATATTATGTATAGATGATATTTATGATTATATACAAATTCATTTTGCACATGCAAGTTTCGAAGAATTGTGTGGAAAAATGAGAAAAGGAGTGGCGTTGTAATGAATGTAAACAAAACAAGTTTAATAAAAGTCTCCACTATAAAGACAAAACAAAAAAGTAAATTTTCAGGTATAGACCCATCAGCAGACAACAAAATAACAAAGAAAAACAATAAACCAAAAGAAATTACAATAAAAGGCTAAAATATTACAGAAAATAAACAAATATTGAATAAAAATCTAGATCTTAGAAGAAAAGCTTAGCCTTGAGAGACTTAAGATTTCCAGTCTTCTTGGCTGTGCAGATTTAAAAGAAATGTAAATCCATCACCCGAAATTTTATTGTTTTGTCATTATGGTTGAGACTTTTATTAAACTTTGCTTTGTTTACATTCATATGGACTTCTCCCAAGTGGCTTTTTATTATTTATGGTGTGGCAATAGTATGAGTTGATCTGAATGCAGAGTTATATTTTCTCCATAGCTGCTGAGACTGAATGATAATCATTTAAATACAAGAGTGTTTTCACATTACAGTGCAATTGTATTAAAGGTGGCTGTGTCCATTCAATAAGACTGATTGGCATTTTTGTTTAATTTAGTTGCTAAAATCCCATACATTTTTTTCCAAGGATCCCTGGCTCCTAAAATAGAGCGGCATTAGGGCCGCTTTCTAGTCCATCCCATGACAAGAACGCCTTTCCCTTGGGTGCAACATTAATGTAGTAATTCTCTAGAAGGCATTTCCATCCTGTGGTAATGTTGCTGATTTTACTGCAACATTAGACAGGGGATGTTGGGGTTACTGTAGAGGAGAGGAGGCTTATATGGGAGTCAGGGAGGGATGGATGTTTGATGCAGACCCACTCGGGAGTCGAAAGTTAGTGGCCATGCCCCATTCATTTGCATCATGTTACAAATGGGGTCACTTGCTATCTAGAAGGACTGAGTGCTTTTTTACACAAAGGGCGATAGAACATCCTGGGGAGTTATTGCGGTGCATATTTTGGGGCATGATGGCCATCGTTATATTTTTTTTGAGAGACGATTTTACTTTTCCTGTAAATCATCTCACCTTTTTGCTACATTTTATTATCACTATCATAGCATATTTGTAGTATTACTATTCTATATGCTTCTTTTCCTCCTTGGCATCCTTTTTCCCCCTCTTTTTCCACCCTGAGATGACCCATGTGGTTAACAATTTGTAAAGCAATCAATCAATTTCAATGTAAACCTCGCAACAAAATCCCCGTTTAAAAAAAATAAAGGCCCTGTCCCTCCTTTAAGATTTAACCTTCTAACACTAATACTCCCCTCAGGCTAACTCTCTTGAATGGGTACATGGGGCTTGGTTAGCTCAGTGATCAGGCCTCTTAGCCATCAAGCCAAAGGTCTATAGAACACCAGATATGCAGGCTTGAATCCTGGAGTGGGCAGGGTAAATGGGTGCCTCATTCCATTGGAGACAAATGATAAATTAAGTTTTTTTGCACATGTTGAAAAGAAAAGCCCTCAATTCAATTGTTAGAATTGAAATGAGTGGGCCATATTTACCATAAATGTGGCAAAATTCAATTCTTACTGAAATAGTTCTTTTGGTTCTTAGACCCCTATAACTGTAACCTCTTGTTCTTCAGACTTTTTGATCTGTTCATTTCTCTGAATTCAAATGGAATAAGCAAAGATCAGAAGTAAAGGGAGTGTGGCTAGACATTCATACTTCTGTTAGAATAACTTTAATAGATGCCCATGTGTAGCCATAACGTTGCTCTACAACTACAAGATTGTCAAAATTGATGGAAATTATGTGAATGGTCTAGTTAAATTTGTTTCATTACATGTTCACTGTCTTCTATATTTTCTTTTGTAAAACTGCGTATCTATAGACTTGCCTTGGGCTTTCAGAATTATATTTCTTTAAGGTACTTGTAAGATGCCCATCATACCATACATGAATGTGTATTCTTGATTTTTGTAGGCCTGTCAGCGAGTATATATGTTTTGCAGTAGCGGTGATAATGTAAATATGTTGCTGATACAAATAAACTTGTTTTTACTACATATTTTTTCTTATTGCAATTTCTCTTCCATTAAGGTGTTGAGTACTTTGTTACTATTGTACAGTGTAATTTTATTTGGATGCTTGATATGTCACTAGTGGTACAGTTGCACAATGAATTAGATCTAGACAATTTTAATTGACCCCACTAAGAAAAATTACAAATGCAGAAGGAATAATGTAATAAGGAAAGAAAAAATATCCTGGTCCAACTGGAGGTTGAAATCGGATGCTAGTACTGCCACTGGTTTGCCTTGCCACGAAAGATTATTGTTATTGTCCTTACCTATACTATGTCATAGACTCCTTAATTAAGAAAATCCTGCATAATCACAAAGTTTAAGCATCAATAGAAGTACGGTAACCTATAGGTAAATCCATGTAAGTGTTAGTCCCTTTTTTCATTATTTGTAAGCAACATAGAGAACATTACAAAATTGGAAACACTGAGTATGCCTCAATATCAACCTGGTGCAGTTAAATACTAGACACAAGCTTTATTTTTGTTGAACATTTTGTTCATTCCTATGCTTTATTTTTTTATTTACTGTGTCTATGATACTTCTATGTTGCAATTGCACTATTGCCATGACTATTATTTATTATGCCTTTTACTCGAGGAATGCAGTATGGAATTTCCTTTCTATTTAATCAATAAAGATTATGGAAGTTTCATGTGACTACAATTCCCAAGGCAGGTATAATATAATGCACAGATACCTTGCTCTGCCTCAAGACGGCACAATATTCTTGCCTTTTCCATGATAAATGGCCATTTTTTGGTTATGTAAACAAAGTGAAAACATTGAAGCACGACAAAAAAAAAAAAAGTCAAGAAGGTCATTCGTATGACAAAGCCGACCAGCAGCAATTTGTTTAATGGGACAATGCATTGTGTAAAAATATGGAATGTTTCAACATATCCAGTGAGGCATAGTAGAAATAAACAATTCAATTCAAGAAAAGCGGTTAATGTGATTAAGACATACATCAATACCTACTTTAATAAACTTTTTGATGGGCGATGGGTTGGGTAACAAAATTTGACAAGATAAATAATAAAGACACTGAAGACCCTGGATTGGCAATTTTTGACATTTGTAAATATTTCTTTGAACAACACTTATTTAAGCAAGACTGTCCATTCAATGTAGAATGACAGAATCCAAATGGTGAAACGAAAGTGTCTTTCCCTTTTAATTCTGAAATGAACTCTTTTCTTCCTACCTCTATTGCCATTACCATATTGAAAATATTAACCTAGCTTCAACACTATTCCTCCATTTTTATGACATATTTCAACATGACACAAATGTAAACCAATATTAAGTATTTTACAAATTTTGTACAATATAGAAAATTCAGTCTCTCATTAACACATCAGTACAGCAGTATAAGATTCATGAAATTTACAAATCAGCAATCTGTCCATTCTTTTTTTTTTTTTTTTATAATCTCTCCCTCTCAATAAGATATTGCAAGATAAAGACAACAACATAATTATTGTCTTATTTATTTTGTATGAATATTTTGTATATAAAAAGCATAGAATCAGTTTTGATGAAAACATGTGGTATTAAATAAAATATTCTCTTTTGTAATTAGCAAAATTCGTGAATTTACAATACTGTGCATGAGAAAACAATAATTATAGCTTGCGTATTCATTACCGGTATGTCTAATTAAATAGGAACTAAGAAAAGTAAATGTAAATAAAATATTATCTCATCAATTTTGTATGAAATACGTAATGTGTGCATTTTTTTCTCTTTGAACTAAAAAAGAATATTGCCATAAACTAGCTTGTAGTACAGATAATTACATGAAATAAAGAGTTACATACTCTGAAACATATGCTGCATTAGTATTAGTTTAAATTCAACCTTTGAAAACAAAAGTTAAATAGTAAGCATTTGCATGAAATTCAATTACAACTGGTTTGTTGTTATTTTTGCGTAAAAAAATTTTGTAATGAAATATTTTTACACATCAGTATGAAAATGAAATGATACTAAAATATATCAGGCTACCCTATGAAAACCACCTGTGCACCTTGATGTCAACATCAAGTAAATTATTAAATAAGTTGGGATATAGATTACCAAAGTATATATATGAGCCTTAACTTTTAATCTGTTAGGATAACAATGGTGACAATTCTCTGATACTGGTGTAACATATTTATTGTTAATTGAGTTAATAATACTCTGCAAGGGAAGACAAAGATACTAGAGGAGAGATTTTCCTCTCATGTAAAAACATTCTCTATGAACTAAATGTCAAGGGAGTTTGATACCAAAATACAATAAAAAATTATAGAAACTTACGGTACTTAAAAATACTTTGATTATATGATCGATTGTTATTTCATAAGCTCATTTAAAACGAAAACTGAGCATTTCGCAGGTGATCCTTGTGATGATAATGATGATGATATTAATATTATAATAACAATAATAATAATGAGAAGAAAAATAGCAATAATAATAATGTTAAATTTCCCAGATAGGATGTTGACTTACACATGAGGTAAAGGGTAAAACCTAAACCCAAATTGGGACTTGGGAGAGAAGAGGAAAATAAATGACTGTGAATTCTTTTTTTCTTATATTATATAATGAATCACCAGCATGGATGAACCTGAAGAATGAAAACAGGTGGAGATGGGAACATGACAATCAAGATGGAATTCTTGATAACTTTTACTTTCACCCCCTATCAGAGTACAAGAATTTGATTGTAAAGAAAAGAAAGAAGTCTAGCCTTTTTTTTAATGTACTGTTATCCAAAACAAGGCTCGGGTTATGGGTACAACAGATGAGCCACTCAAGGTTAAAGGTTACCAATTTGTCATAATACCTACAGAAAAAAAATGAAACAACAAAAACTATGCAATGTCTTCATCACTATAAAAAGTATGTTGAAATCCAACATTGCTGACATAGAGGCTAAATTACCATAATCATCAGTTTGAGTAGAGTTTTTGTGTTTCCTACTGCTCCTACACTCTATTTTTCATCGATCTCTCAGCACTGCTACAAGTAGTTCTCACTGCCTGCCATTTGGCCGGGTTTCGGCGGAAATAAAATATTGTTCCTGCCACAATAGCCACCACCACGACGCAAGCCACGACAATACCCACAATCATTCCAATATTGTTGACACCGCGAGCCACGTAGATTCCACCCTGTTTGGCCTGAAGTCTGGCCACACTGCCATCAATGTTGGCATCCACCCTGCTCCACATGGCCATGTCAGACGAGGCATGGTAGACATGGATGTCAGAGTCGTCATCGTTGACCTTCAATTCTAATGTAAAGTAAGTTTCTTTGTCATCGCTGATCAAATCATCAGGTGTCACAACATAGAAGTCGCTGGCATAATTGTCTCCAGCCTGAGGAAAAAAGACAAAACCTATTTAAGACACATGAAATTTCAACAGGCATTCCTGATGAGAACATCATGAGTAAAATCTGAAAATCATTGGCATTCACTAATTTCTATTATTAGCAATGAGAAAGAATAGAATATTAATGTTTAAGAAAGCAAAAAAATAAAAAAGAAAGAAAAAAGCTGAATAATAATTTAAAAATACATTTGGAAAGAAGATTAATTAAATTTACTTTAAATACATCAATTATATGGCTTTCAGTAAATTCTTACTTTTCACTATCATTTTGCAATATGTTAAAGAAAAAGGTGTTAAAAGTTGGCGTGGAGAAAACATTAATAAAGAAATTAAAATTCTAAGAAACAGTGAAAAAAAAGGTCTTCATTCTGTTTTGTCTAATACTATAAAATCTTGAGGTTTTGTATCAAGAAATTTGTGGTTTAAATAAATGACATAACACTTAATGATAGAATTTTTTAATGAGGAAAGGGGGCGGGATTTTTCTTTATAAGAGCTGATAAATTCAAAGTGTTTGGAGCACAGATGTTCGAATTGGAGGCAAAATGGGCACAGGTATAATTTTTCTCATAAACTTACTGATAATTCTTTGTTAGCTTTCCTCATCATTTCTTCTCCTTCCTCTTTAGTCAAGTGTTCCAGTCGTATTTTTTTCAGTTCATCAAAAGCCCCCTCTGCCACAGTCATCTTAGCCATTCTTTGTTAAAAAAATAGATCAAAGACAAACAATGTATCATCAATAAAATTACAAATAACATGTCGAGTAAAGAAAGTGAGGTACAGAAAGAAAAGAGACAATGATTATTATACTGACTCCCCTGTTAATAATTCTTTTCCACAAGATAAATAATTGCTTGAAATTCCAACAAGAACCCATCTAAACATTTTTGATGTTCATATTCCTAATTTAATTTAAAGGAAACATTCTATTTTTAACCTTCTCTGAAAAGTTTTTTTTATAATGTGCCTTTTACTCAATCAATTGTATGCATGGTTTTAGATAATAACAGGGTTTCTGCAAAATTGTGAATTCATTTTATACAGTCGACTTCGCTTAACTTGACGTCGCTTAACTTGATTTTCGGATAACTTGATCTTTTTCTTTGGAACAGACCCCCACCGTAGTAC
>JBCHJU010006905.1:0-12270 GCA_039654505.1 Plocamopherus imperialis | reverse complement strand
GACACATTCCCATGTAGCCCAACAGCATCCTGATAGATTTTGGACACATTCCCATGTAGCCCAACAGCATCCTGATAGATTTTGGACACATTCCCATGTAGCCCAACAGCATCCTGATACATTTTGGACACATTCCCATGTAGCCCAACAGCATCCTGATACATTTTGATTGCTCACATGCCTTTCCACCCAGAGAATGCATCGCAGGGGCTGACACTGAACCATTTGCAATCAAAACAGACTTACGATGGGTGGTGATTGAAGGAATCACCTCAACCACAAAATTGGGAACATCACACTCCAACAGAAACTACACCAAAGAAGTCATGTTTTCTAGTCCAGCAGATGACCTTCCTGCATTAGAATCAGACCTCAAGGATGGTCCTGATGGAAAGGAAGTGTCGCAAGACGATCTGAAATTTCTAGAAAGGTCGGAAAATGGTATAATGAAGACCTCAACGGGACGCTATCAAGTTCCCCTGCCCTTCAGGAAAGATCAGCCGCCTTTGCTACCAAGCAACAAAGGAACTGCCATGAAGCGCCTTAACCGCTTAAAACAAAAACTTGAACGAACGCGAAACTCTACAACGAGTATAAGATTTCTGTGGAAACAACGGTAGCAGAAGGCCATGCAGGAAAGGCCAAAACAACTCCAACCATCAAAGGGCAAGAATGGTATATTCCACACCACGGAGTCCTACATCCTCGGAAAAAGAAGCTGCGTGTGGTCTTTGATTGCTCGGCGCGGCCAAGACTGGTGATACCTGTTTAAATGAACACCTTTTAACTGGACCAAACCTCATCAGTAACCTGGTAGGTAGGCCTATACTTTGCCGGATCAGACTCAAAGGTTAGAGAGGAAGGAGGAGAAGATTACACTGTGAGTCTTTCAAGTATACGCCCATGAAAATCAACAGGAGATTCAACTGTGAGTGGACTGAAAACCCTGCGTTAATGCAAAGAACAAATCTACTACAAACTTAGTCATGATGCAAACATCTGGATATGCCAGATTTACATCCAAAAACGTATGACAAATTTTCAAAGAGAATGTTTCGAGAGCAATACAGGTTTGAAGAGACAATGTTTGGTGAGGCTGTTAAAATTGTGCCTAGGTAACATAGTTCCCTGAATAGTTTGGAACTTGATGATGATGATGTCCTGGACATATCAGTTAGCTATGATGGCTCGTGGCTCACACGTGGACATTCCTCTCATACAGGGATTGGGTGCATCATTGACATCTTGACTGGCTTGTTGATTGACTGCCATGTCATGTCCGACTATTGCGCCACATGCTCTTCAACGGACGCTTGGATTCAACAGAATAACCCCCATCGATATGACAAATGGTATGCAGATCACTTGAGTGGGGGCTGTGATATCAACTTTTATGGCACTGCTGGAATGATGGAGGTTACTGCTGCTGGGGTGTTATGGTCACGTTCGATCACACGCCACAAGCTGAGGTATGTAACGATGCTTTCCGATAACGACTCAAAAGCATTCAATCGTGTGGTCGACCTGGCTCCTCACGGTCCGGATTGTAAAGTTGAGAAAGAGGATTGTGTGAATCATGTTGGCAAACGTCTTGGAACCGCACTGAGAAATCTTGTGAGTGATTGTAAAAAGAAAGACGTGAAAATAGATGGAAAGGGACATGGACGGCTCATTCAGAAGAACGTAGGGAAGCCTTGCACGTTTTACAACTGAGCCATTCATTCTTCTCATGACCAAAGCTAAATGCAGAAAATGATACTGGCCTCATTGCATCATTGCTATTCCAATGACAACGAGCCTCAGCATCACTTGTGTCCAAAAGGACAAGACTCGTCGTGTCTTTTTCAGGCTGTGATAGCCAAAAAAGAAACACCAAGACGTCATAAAGATCTGATTCATACACCTCTGGATTATGAATTACTTCATGAACATCTCCATCCAGTGTATGGACGACTTTCAGACCAAGGATTATTGAAACGGTGTGAAATTGGCGGTACTCAGAATGCCAATGAAAGTGTTCATAATTCAATTTGGAATAAATGTAGCAGAACAAAATTCGCGTCAAAAGGGAAAGAAAGGTTTTCAGTTGTGGCAGCTATAGCAGAATTCAATCCTGAACCTTGCTTTGCTGTGGCAACGAGGAAGTTGTTTGGCGTTGCAAGTGGGAAGGAATCCTCTCGACTGGCTAAACAGCGTGAACTCAAGAGACTGTACCATAGCGAATATATGTGAAAGGTCAAAACATTAGTAAAAGGCGACAGAAGATACGGGAAGCGAAGCGGAAATGTCAGGAGGAACTGGAGAGACTTGAGGGGGGACCATCCTACGAAGCTGGTATAGCTTGAAGGGATATTATTTGTGCCAGAGTGAAAAAAAACTTTCACTCACATTTTTCTCCAAATGTCATTTTTCAATACAAACTTCAATATAACTCAGGAAGTTCTTCATGGATTAATTTCAAATTTGGTGTGTTGTCTCTCCATATGTCTATCTTGAAAATCACTCATGCTTTTATTGATACATGCTTTCGTTCTTCACTAATCCAGTGAAAACATTTTTTAAAATGTGACAAATCAGTTTCCTCCTATGGAAAACTTAAAAGTTCATAAAATGAAAATAAAGCTGTTTATCAATAAAAGCCTGTGACATAATGTAGTTCATGCTCTTGCCTAAACTGGTCTTCCTATAGCTTACGCGCGAAAAAAATTACAAAAGTGAAAATTAAAATTGCCCAGCTAGATGAACAGGCTGACTGAAAATGATTCTAAACCACTTTCAAGTCAAGTCAAGTCAAGTCAAATAAAGGATACTGCATTGTTAAAACCTGAACGGACTGGGAGACAAACGCCCCACTGTGTTATTGCAGCACATACGATGGCTTAATAGCAACCGTGAAACACTTTTCAGAGACTTCTTTATGTTATCAACCAACTACGTGTACCAGTCGAGGTGTGACGCAAGGTGTTGCAAATCCACACACAAGCCTTGACGGGTTAGCACTGACAGCTGACTGTATTTTAGAGATGGGTTTTCATCCTTTAGACACAATATCAGCAACTTGTAGTACCCACCACCCACATCCAAATGATGTACCCTTAGATAAAGAAGTAGAGGTCAATGCCATTGAAAGGGATGTCTGACCTACAACATCACAGTTGGCTATATGCCTTTATCACACCAAATTCAGCAACAAAGCAATGATTGTAAATGGCAAGCCGAGGGTTCTTTTACATGCGCAAAGGCACATGGGGACTTCCTAGTTTATTGTCTGTCTCCGATGGGACTAGGCACTCATTCATCCTGCCTACCACAGGACCAGGAGGCAGAAAAAACCCTAAAATTTTGAATTTAAAATCAAGCCTGCACAGCCGGGGATCAAACCCCCAACCTTTGGCTTGGTGGACAAGTGCCCAGTCCACTGAACTAACCGGGTTCTTTATGTCCAAATGAAAGGCTCTTTAATTTCATAACCCAATTTAAGTGGCCAGGTAGGGTTTAAGAACTCCAAGATAGCTGGGCCATGCATTGGGGTGTCAAGGAGTAGTTACGTTTGAAATTCAAATTATGGACATTAACATGTAGTTGATGTCAGGGTATAAATTGAAAAGGGTAAGAAAGACCTTTTCATTTATTTTTTTTTACAAGTGCTAAGACATATTTTACAAGCTTAAAAAAGAACATCTTGATTGAAAGACTTTTTAATGCAGATAAAAACAGGAAATTCAAACAATAAAATTAAAAACTACAACTTGTTATTTTTATCGAATCAACTCAAGTAATCTGTTGCGTTTCCAAAAGATGACACTTAATGTTCCGAAAACAATACACAATGTACTGAGAGACTTCAGTCTAAAAGTGAATTTTCTTTTACTTTTGTTGTAGATAATGAGGTCTGCTGGTACTGTGTTCTGTTGAGGCACCTGGAGAAATGAAAAAAGACAATAAATACTTTCTGTCCAAGAAATACATACAAAAAAAATATAAAAATCAATGATTAATAATCTCTTCCTGGGGCCATGCTAATAACATTAATTCCTTTGAATCATGCGTATGGCTTCTAATTCTTGTACAACCTGCACCTGTACTTCAGTTGTTTGAGGCTGGATTTTGCCTGTTCACCTTCACGTTTTAGACACACTGACATATTCCAAATAGATGCACACCATTTGACATATTCCCACTTCTAACAGGCCCACTTTGTAGCACACCATTTGACATATTCCCACTTCTAACAGGCCTACTTTGTAGCACACCATTTGACATATTCCCACTTCTAACAGACCCGCTTTGTAGCACTTCGGATGGTACAGAAAGTGTTGCTCTTTCCAGAATACGTCTAATTTGTTTTTGAATGAGTTTATCGATGGGGACATGAAAACATGCTCCGGCAAGCAGTTCCATGTATTGATGGTTCAAACATTAAAGAAACTTCCACTGAGATTATGACTATTAATGGAATTTTTGAATTTTAAGTGTATAGCCAAGGTTTTTGCGAGTATCAGACATTATGAAGGAGGGTGTTCGGCACCACTATTCCCTGTGATTTATACTTATGTATTTAATATAAAAGAAAATCAGCAATTTTGTAGTCCTCTAGATATCAAAAACATGAGCTGAAGTAGTCCTTTCAATCCTTTCAAACAAAGCAGCAGGGATAAATTGTCTTGCTTGAAGAAAAAAAATGCAAGGGTGACCAGTGGTTTCGAACCTGTGCCCTCTTGGCTCTTGGTCATCAAATTCACAAACTCCTCCAACAAGGTGTAATGTCCCAAATAATTTCCACTGTTTTCACTACAGACCTGCCAACCCCCCAGTGTTGAAAAACTGGGTGACTGGCCCCCCCAAAAAAACAGGATTTATACGCAGAAAAAAACAGGATTTTACTAACAAGAACAAAAACGAACGAAAAAAGCTCACTGAAGCAGTGTATTAATCTAGTATGAAATGTCCTTTACACATATATTTACAAACTACAGTAAAACCTCTCAACAACCATCACCATTGGGAAAACAAAAAGCGGTCCTTGTAGAGGGTGGTTTTTCTTGAGGGGTTGTCTTTATATATAGTGTGGTTCAAATATTGTTCCTCTACTATCTACATCTCTCATCAGACCGAGACAAGATGTCTCTATTTTTGCTATATCAGTCAGCATTCTTTCTTAAAATATATATTTTGGACAGACAAAAACCTCTAACACTGCATTATCTATAGGGTGGAACCATCTCAATTCCGAAATCTTATAATAATCAAATTCCAATCAGGTCGGGCCTAATGGTATTTAATCAAATAAAAAGACGGACAAAATATCTTCGGTAACGTCCCTTGCCTTCAACCAAGCACATGGGCTTCTTTTAAACATGTGTTCTCGCATGTAGACCTCTACCAACAGTGTTAGACCAGAAACGCAAATGCGCAGTTATTTTACGCTTATACACTCAATTGCTTACGTTTCAGCTATCAGCCAGCGTTAAAAATAATAATACATAGAGGCCCATTATAATGCAGCATCATCGGCGCAAGTACATCCTTTTACTGCCCCGCCCCTCCCGCCCCCAACGCCGTCACCCTCTTCCACCTCAGGCACACCATCGATTGATATTAGCTTGGCTTGGTGCCAATATTTGGACCGGGCGAGGCTTCTCTTTAGGATTTGCTGGGCTTAGCTAGAAAACAAGTCATGTGCCTAGCCTAGGTCTGTTTTACACTGTTGATTACCCTGCTAACTTTTACACGATTCCGTGCGATAGGCCTAGATTTAAATGTTGTCCGTGTCTTGGTTCTTTGTGTACACCGTCCATAGGTCAGAGCCGTAGCGTCACCTAGCGAATTTACAGTTTAAAAAGTGACGTCGTTTCCCGTGGTACCCAGGCTCGCATTCATTCATTATTGCAACGTAAATCTCCTATCACGCGGTGTGCAAACAACACAAAGGAGCACACATTTAATTGTCACTTGTCTGGTCTACACTAAAGCAATCTAAAAAGAAAAATGAATGTATTTTCGATTGAATGTCTATTATTTATGAATCTGGATATATTATTAGGCCGTATATATGGCAAGTTGTCGGGGTACGAAATCCTCTGTATTGTTTACCATGCCGCCATGGCTAGCGCAGCGTTTATAATTCAAAGCATAATCGGCAGGCCTGCGTCCGGTAACACGGCGATTGATATTGAAGCATACATAAAAATACACTGGTTAGTGTGTTGGCAGGGATTGATGAGACGGAAAGAGCTAAGCACAGTCAAATGTGTAGGTCCGTCCATATACAGTTTATATTGACCTTGTGTCATAAGGATCTGTGGGTCCGTCATGTCACTTCACATAAAAAAATAATAATAATAATAATAATAAAAATCAATAAAAATTGGCCAACGCAAAATTCCGGGATTTTTCGCAGGCGAAGACCAAAAAACGGGAAAGTCCCGATAAAAAACGGGAGTTGTCAGGTCTGAACTAGGTGCTAAAAAAGGTCACGCCAGTCTATCAATTGATAATATTAAAAAAATAAAAATCAGTGGAATAAATAAATACAAAATATACAATTCAACATGTATTCCTCGTCCTTGCTGTGACAGAGAGATGAGGACGAGGAATACAGTGGAGTCCGCTTAAGATAAACTGCTTGTGGACCGATCCAGCAGTTATCTTAAGCGGGGTTTATCTTAACCATTTAAATGAAAATTAAAGCTAAAAATCACACAAACACACAGGCACGTACACACCCTACGTAGGCTACCTTCAGCAGGAGTGTTGGCTTAACGTCTTCGGAGGCCATAACACCGTACAAAAAAAAAAAAATCTACAATTGGCCTACAACTATAACTGCAATGTACAGTTTGGCTCCTTTAGCACAGCATGAAGTGGACAACCACGTTACGGATGTATGCCTGTAGTACATTTTTGTAGCTGTAGAGTTTATCTTAAGCGGACCTCGGGTCGACGACGTTTATTATAGTTTATATAAACCGTACTTTCGTTAGTAATGGCAAAGAGAGAAAAATTTGGGTCCAAGAAAAAGTTTATATTAACCGAAAATTTTTCTTAAGCGGTGTTTATCTTAAGCGGACTCCACTGTAGGCCTAATTGTTTGCATGATTTTTGTTTTTCCGCCATAAGTTCACTTTTAGACCAATGCTTATGCTTTCTTTACCTAAATCTCTCAATGACTCTCAGTCCCAGCATTGTACACATGTATTTTCAAAAGGCTGTTTGCAAAGATCCCAATGGCATAACATCGTTGGCACATAAGAGTTAATCTCCATCTATTTTTATATACTGTTGTGCTGCCAGTTTAAGTACATGTATAAATGTAGCACATGGTTCAGTTTAGGTCCTTTTTTTTTTTAAGCTACATACATACATGAATATACATGTATATATACATGTATTTAGTAAAACTCTGTTTCTGCGAACTAGACGTGATACATGTATTCTAAAACGTTCCTTAGATACATGACTCTTTGAAAAAGGTGTTTTATCATTCATGCCATTTGCTTTGCTTTCCACCCCCTCCCCACCCACCCCTCTATCCGTCCATAACATGGTACAAAAGAGAGGTGGGTAGACGTTGCATCATGCATGCCATGCCATTCTCGTCTGTTATTTGCTGTTAAAGAAGTCAAGGCCTCTTATTGTTCTTTGTTATTTTTTGGTCAGCCAGCACCAGTTATTAGTTATTTGAGATATTTCTCATAGAAGGTCCTCTACAAATGAACTTTTGGGTTATTTGGAACTGAGGTTGGGTTGGAGATCAGTTCGTTGGATGAATATTTTACTACTGATATCAAAGAAGAAATAAAAATGGGGATTTTCCCCCAAGTTCATGGAATCTAGGATGTTTGTTCTGGCCAAGTTCACTGAATTCAGGTTGTACTGTATACATTATAAATTGGAGAGAATGCTAAGAAAGTAAGAAATTGATCATTTTACGAAGAAGAATCATAATAATTTACAAGCTATAGAAAAGGTCTCAAAATCTGTTTTGTTTTTGGTTTTTTGTTGTTTTATTTTGTTGGTTTTTTTCCATTTTGGAGTACCCTAGATACATGTATTTTGAAAAAAAATCAATAAATATTGCTCATTTAAGTTCAGCATCTTTTTAAATAGGGCCCACCCAATATTTATACACTACAGTAAAGCAACAGGATGTCAAAGAAATTTAGCCTTCGTCTCAACAAATGTGCAGCTCAGTAGAAACCAGTTATAACAACAAACTGGTTATAACACTGGTAACGGATTTTTTCAGTCCCCATTTTTCTTTCTCATTCTCTATTAAAACCTATCAGCTGTAACAGGAAGTCACCAGGGCTCAATTGGCTATAACAGGGATGCCAAGATGCACTGTAAATAGGGCCTACTATAGAAAAAATACCATGAACACAAAAATTTCATCAGTTCACACCACACATTAAGAAACTCATTTGATAGCATTTTTGGAATGCTGAAAATTCTAAGCCTTTAACCTAAACTAAAGAGTAGATTAACTTATTACATTGTAAACCCTATTTTAATATCATTTTGTCAGGGATCAAAACCCATGAATCATGTTCTCAACAAATCTACACTATCGCCCTGCACTGCTCTCAACAATTATATAAAATAATTATATGAAATCCCTCAGAAAAAGTCAGTTGGTCGTTATTAATAAAAATATAATTAACAGGAAAGTTCCAAAAAATACATTTCAATTTGTAGGCAGGTATTGAGGTACATGTTTAAATTTACTTTACAGGCATTCTTCTGTTTTACTACCAGTTTAAGATATAACTGCCTGCTGTAATTGTTTTTAAGAATTTATCTGACACTGTGCTCTCCTATTGCTAGTTTAAGACATACTTTTTGTGCGTTTTTATTTATGTAGCTTATGTTGGCACAATGTGCATGAGAAACAATACCGTAATAATGATAGTATTTGAATGCGAAGTTCTTCAGTAATTGGGAAAAATCCGTCAAGTACTTCGAGAAAAATTTAAGAAAATCACTCAACAGCTGTAATGTACACAAGAATATTATACAGTCCAGTCCATACATAACGGCTAGTGCTATAACTATAACGGCACCTCTGGGTAAAAGGGCACTTTCCCCAAGCCCCCTTTTTCCTTCTATTAAACGACATTAAAAATTTACTGATGCAACGGCACCCATGACCTTTATTTCTGTTATAACGGGACTACAGGTAAGCACTACAGGTAGGCGGAACTGTTACTGTAGCAATTAAAAATTGTCAGTCTTCGCCCAGAAGCGAACTAAATGCCTCTGAAGTCTGTCAACAATGTGTTGTGCCCGGTAATGACACCAATACTGATAAAGGTCGGCATAACCTTACCGGCACTCCCCTTCTCTCCCTCCATCCTTTTCCCCACCATATGAATCACCAGAGCGTCTGTCTCGGTACGGTATATCTGATATTGATAGGGATGGGCCTGCCACTAGACGAACTAGTACCGTTGTCCCCCTCCTCACCCCCCCCCCCCCCAGTAGGGTGTAGACCAATAGATCTAGGCAAGGAAAGCATGGGTTCAATGTGTTGCAGTTGCATCCACGTCAAACCCATCACTTTGCTTCTGAATTAGTTATCGATCATATTGGGGCATCAAATTACATGTATGTTACCCGGTATATATAGAATCTATCAACAGATCGCATTCTACTTCTACACTGCCTCTTCTCTTCTACGTTTTGTTGAATTCATGTATAAATGTCATGCACAACTTAACAATGGCTTCAACTTCTAAAGATGCCAGGAAGCTCCTGTGTTAGTGTGTAAATAGCATTAATTAAACCCCTGTAATGTTTTTTCTTAATGATATTGTGTTTCTTTCATTAATATAGTCGATTCAAAAAAGAAAGTCCCGTTTGTGCAGTCATATCCAAGATATAGGCCAACTGTATGTTATTATGTTATTTAGGCTACATGCACGTGTAATGTAATCTATATGTTCCAGTACCGCCATCAACAGAATTTGTCACACAGGAACATCTGTATGTTCTATATGATTAAATTTGTCAAAATTGCCAAGAGGTACAAAACTGATAGTAAAATAGAACACATAAGTGGGAGGGAAATGAGGCTAGCGGCTGGATTGACCTTATAATATAATAAAGGATAAATAATTTACTATCTTGTAATGAAATATGAAAGAAATATGAAGCTTCCTTTTCAAAAGCTTTATTCTTTCTTATGTCTATTGTGTTTTATGTCCTGTAAGTCTGTATTTCAATCACTTGCAAAATTATAATTCTTAATAATATAAATAAATACATGGATAAACTAATTTACATTAAAATTTACCCAGATCTTTGCTTTCATGAATGCTTTTCATGACTTTCTCCTTTCCCCATCATTTATATTCTTGCACATTAATATTCCTGTCAGTTGTCAGATTATTTCATCATTATTACATGTGACTTAACTGACTTAATCGCTTTTCGTGTCTTGTTCATCGGAGCAGGACGGCTCAGCAATTTCAATGATCTTCCTTGTCATTCTTCTCCACTCGGTGCGGTTTTGAGTGATGAGTCTTAGGTCTCCTAAGAGTAAGAGTCTCCAAAGACTCATCGCTCATTAATACATGTACATGCATTTAATTAGGATGTGACAGAGATGATCAATTAATAATTATTGACCTCCCTCAACATGAAGGTATTCTAGTACATGTATCAAGAAAGAGCAATGCACACACTGAATTTTAATTACATTTGTAGTAACTTTTTGTCTTCCTTTGAAGTCACCAAATACATGTATAGGTCTGTCCTACAATCCTCCTACTTTAAGTTAAAGGATAAGTTTGGTAAGCAAAGCTCATGCTTTTGGCGTTAACTTTCATAATCGCACAGGCAGGGCCAGAAACATCTCTGCTTTCCCTGTCATAAGGTTTTGTTTGAGGGGCTAATATTATTACAGTGGAAACCATTTATAACAGGACCGATTATAACAGGGATTTTACGTTTATTTTTTTCTTTGTCTCTATTACAAATTATCTGTTATAGCAGGGCCTCACTAGAACCTTATCGGCTATAACAGGGACGATGCCTCTTCACGCGTCAAAAATTAGTAAGTAAAACGGCAAAATTACAGCCAGATATGTTCAATAAGATACCGCTACCTCAATGAAGTGCGAAAGAAAAACACCTTAGTGGAACTTTCCTATTCATTTTTAATTTTGATGCAAGTAAATCTAGGCATTTTTTTTTTTTCAAGAATATAAAATTTTTTTATTTTTTTTTGCTCCTTCTCTATTACTATTACTTAATATGATTTTCACCTTTTTGATATTCCTCAAGAAGAAATGATCAGAACGTCATGATACCCCTTTGGAATACTACGGTGTTTACATGTAGTACTAGTAGGCCTACTAGTGCAGTCCAGTCCATATTTATAACGACGCGGGCTATAACGGCACCTCAGATATAACGTCATTTTCCCCAAGTCCTGTTTTTTTCTTCTTTTAAACGACAGTAAAAAAAATTCTGATATTATATGACACCTATGAGCTTTATTTCGGCTAAACGGCACTGCAGGTACGTGGAGCTGTTAACAATACAGGCAATTCACTATTACAAATTGTTATTTTAGTCTCACGCTCAGAAGCCAGCAAAAATGCCTCTCAATAGTCTCAAGTCCGTCAAGTGTGCTGCGTGCAGTCATAACACTGATACTGGTCCGTATAACCTTACTGGTTACCAGCACGTCCCTTCTTTTCTTCCATCCCCTTTTCCCATTACCCGCACCACCTGAGTGCCTGTATCAAGTATCAGTAGGCAACGTACATATCTGATTACAGACTTACAGTTACAGTTTACAACAGGTTTTGGCGCTGGTCCTCAAACCTTCCAAAAATCTGTGCTTGTGGACGACATTACACAGGGTCGCACCAACGGTTGGGCCCTGGTGAGAAAATCTGTCGCCGCGAGATATTTTTTAAAGAAAACTGCTATTTTGACATCAAATTCATTGAGCATTAAATTTATCCCTAATTTGATACTCAACCCCAGTGTAATACGATGTTTATCAATAGAAATCTTTTTCTTAACAACTTTGTGGCTTTTACTTTTAAGGTATTCGGTTATAACAGCACTAAAACCAAAAGTCATGTTTGTGCCGTTATATATCCGACATATACTGTACAGTGCGCACCCCTTATATCGACATGACTTGTAAGGTCCGGTTTTTCTCCTCTTAACTATTACAAAGTTCCTTCCTCTATATCGACACCCTGTCACTCTTGAATCTGATATATCGACATGTGAATGGTCAAAATTAGCAAG
>JBCHJU010006794.1:0-12270 GCA_039654505.1 Plocamopherus imperialis | reverse complement strand
TATATGTCGGCATTTTGTAGTTTCTTTCGTGAAATTGAACTTTTTCAATGGGTTTTTGATTGGGAACAGCAGACTATCATCACCATCGTCGTCGTCGTCATCGTCGTCATTGTCGTTGTTGTTGATTTTATTATTATTATTAGTATTATTATTAGTATTATTATTATCATTTTATTAAAATTATTATTTTTTTTTATTTTATTTTTATTATTATTATTATTATTTTATCTTTATTATTATGATTATTATTATGATTATGATTATTATTATTATTATTATTATTATTAACATAATTCTTTATTGTTGCTTTTATTATTATAATTATTATTATTTTTATTATTATTATTATTATTATTATTATTATTATCATCATCACCATTATTATTATTATTAGTATTATTATTATTATTATTATTATTATTATTGTTATTATTATTATTATTATTACCATCATTATTGATGTTATTATTTCTTAAAATCACCTACATTATTGTACATTCCATTTGTTGTTGTTTTTACATCCGGTCCTACTCATGCCTCTATATTGTACATCGTTGTTACCGGCAATGCATGTTGTTACCGGCAATGCATGTTATTACCGACAATATATGTTATTACCGGCAATGCATGTTATTACCGACAATGTATGTTATTACCGGCAATGCATGTTATTATCGGCAATGCATATTATTACCGACAATGCATGTTATTACTGACAATGCATGTTATTGCCAGGAATGCATCTTATTACCGACAATCCATGTTATTATCGGCAATGCATGTTATTACAGGCGATGCATGTTATTACCGGCAATGCATGTTATTATCGACAATGAATAATATTATTATCAGTAGTGCATGTTTCACTGTAGTCATTTGTTTAGTTTACGCTATAATTTTCACCCACAACTACTGAAATAAAACTAGGCAGTTAAAAGTACAAAGGCCGCCTCAACATCGTGTACTATATTTATATTTTATAACACAGGTTACGTGGTGCATGAAGATTCCATATTCCGAAATTTCACTTCAGGCTCTTATAACTTTTTTTTTGTAGTTTGACACTGCCATGCGGTCAACTGGGCTTCAAAATGTAATTCTGTTTTGTTGGCGTGTACATAATTCTTCCTGATGTTGTTGTCCGATGATTTGCAAACTTTGATCAAAGTCATGGTGTCCCCGATAAGGAAAAAAATGACACTGTGATTTGAATATCTAGTTCACTTTTGACTGCAGAAGTACAATAATTTAACGACGTATAGATAACATGTTTATAAGATGATTGCAAAGGGCAAAATAATCGACTTGTGAATAGAGTCGTCCAGGGATTTTGTTAAAAACACCCCTAAAATGATAACAACAACGGGTGCAGGCAGAGTAGGGGATTCCCCGTGACCGGTGCGCTTGACCTCTTTAGCGCATCGGGTTGTGGGGAGCGGCTCGCCATCATTGCTACAAGTAAAACGAACGCTGTTAACAGCTGTGAGCCACATACATCATCACAGTCAAGGTAAATTCTGAATTCACCAGCTTTTAAATGAGTCAAACAGGTTTTTTTCAAAATCACGCATGAAAAAAAAGGCTGGCGGGCCATTTAGAAATGCCTGTCAAACAAGGGTATGACATGAAGGCACACCATTACTTGCCTTTTCTAACTAGTTTTTCTACTTGTACTTCACCTTTTTTCATGATACAAATCCTGAAGATTGGATAATTTTCCATTATTTGACTTGAAAAAAATATAATAAATATCTCCATCAGAATCTGTCAATGAGATTACACAATTGTTTTCCGACCAACCCCAAACCCTGTTAGAGGGACATATTTTTCATCAAACCCCTAAGAAGAAAGAATAAAAAACTTTTTTATGCTTACATTATGACCAATGCTTGGTTTGAATAAGTTAAGGGGTTCCAGTAGAAAGAATTGTCTCCAAACACTTGAAGTTTGGGTCCCAGGTAGTATGAGCAGACAAAACCTCGGACATCGGTTTCAAAATGGCTGAACGCATTACTTGAAAATTTAGCTCCAAAAAATAGATAGAAAAACACAGAACATGATTTTATTTTTGAGAAGAATGCTAAGAGTGACTTTCAATAAATTTATCTTTGGTGTGAAAAAGTCAAAATAAGAAAATTTGTAGTTATGCGTTTATAGAACAACACCGACAACATATTATTTTATGACAAGTGCGATTCAAAAGGCTGTGTTGTGAATAGTTCCTGTGTTAATCAAAAAGTTGTGTGTCCTTAAAAACTTTAACCGTAACCCTAACCTGTACATGTGGCATGTTTCAAGAAGGCACTTATATATTTAGATATAACATACAGTAGTTTACCGCCTATTTGTCCTGTCCATGGGAAGCAGCAAAAGCTGACTATTAGCGGGGCCGGATTATTTGATGGTCACTGATCAACTGACCATGCAACACATGTCAGGGGTCAATTTATTTTATCATCTCACTATGTCATTACGTAAGACATCTGGACAATGAGATACTTTCCAGTGCAGCATTTGACACCTTAGACCAAGTTATCCTGCTTTCAACACTTTAATACTGACGATGTCGCTGTGTAATGGTTTAACCACATACCTTCAAGAGCATACACAATCTGTAGGTATTGACGTTTCTATGTCATAGCCGGCTACATTACTTGAAGGAGTACCACAAGGCTCCATTCTTGGCTTCATTCACTCTTTACATTACACCTCTTACATCATAGAAGCACACAGCATCAAATACCACTTCTATGCAGATGACACACAACTACTGTACATACCTCTACATGGCGATGGCGACAATATATAAAGAAAATTCAAGACATGCTGAGACATACAGATGTGGATTGCCAAAAATAGATAAAAACTCAATGGTGATAAGACTGATGTCATTTTATTTGGAACTAATAAATAAATAAAGCATTCTGATTTAACACATATATGTTAATATCTGTAATTCTGAAATAAATGGTTAAATAAATGTGAGTCTTTGAGAATTTTACTTCCTCACAATTGTTTTTGTCTCATTCAGATTCACTCATAGGGTTGCTGCTAGTCAAATCGACACAATTAAACATGTCTGGTCCACCCTTGTCCTGGCAAGGTGTGATTACAAGACATGGACCATGCCAGGGGACCTGTCATTGGTCTGTTTATTGTTTTGTGCCACCGAGCCATGACGGTGTGATCAGATGGACTTATGCGTTCTTACTCCATTTTTCACTTATTAAGACCCTTCATACTAGATGAATTCTAATTGCTTTGTAGTGTGATTGACAGTCCGAAAGGGAGTGGATTACTTTAGAGCCAGAGGTAACTTATAAACACGCCCTCTCCTCAGTTCCTGTCCAAGATGATATGCGAAGCAATGAGGTGTTTGATGATTGACAGGATGAAAGCTAAATCATGCCCGCTATAATTTACTGTGGTCATGCCTCTGTAGGGTCTTGCTGTCCATTGGAATTGGATGTCAATTGAATGATTAGGTAATATTGTATGGGCTGTCTCCAAAGCCGTCCGCCTAAAATCTGGGTCAGCCTGACATCACACTTTTCCATTTTACCCAGGAGTGGGATGTTAGATGGTCACTACTGTATTTCATATCATATGTGGGTAATTACCCTTAAATGACGCGTGGATGTAGAATAAATGGTGTTTATAAGATATAGTGGCCAACACTGTTCCCAGTGACGCCTACAGGTGACATGTGATGTAAGATATGTTGTTGTTGTTGTTGTTACTGATCCAGCGACACTTGGGTGTTAGCCCTTCGGTTCAAAGTCATGTAGATGTATCTGCAGGTCTGTCGTAGTTGGTGTGCATCTGTAAATAGGGTGTTTTCAATTGTTGGGGCAGTGGGCAGGAATAATGATGTAAGATATAGAATGTTATGATAGTTTTCTGTCCTCGTGCAATATGGTGGCTGTGAAATTCAAATATTTAAAATTAAACCTTCTCTTGCGAGTGATATTGTCAAAGAAATTTGACTAGAATTGCAATGACATTCACTCTTCACTTAGAGTTAAGTTGGTTTTTTTTTAGCCTCAGGAATGATTACCAGTAAATACTTATGTGTGCATTTCAGCTATTGAGACTGTAATAATTTTGACGTGCTATTGGTTTCTACAGGCATCCAGATGGGAACGAAGCATCAATAGAGACACTGCAATTAAACCTAAAAGAGATTTGCATTGATGATCAACAGAAAGAACGACTCGAAGAATTTTTCTCACAAAAGCAAAAACTTGGAAAGCTTGCTGAGGAAGATTTTAAAAAACTAGGGGACTTAAGTTTTGGACATGGAAAAGCTGTTTTCAAAGTTCTGCATCGGGCATCTAATCTTGTTATGGCACAAAAGGTAAAAAAAAAAAGCAATCAACATAGCCCTCTTTCTTTTCTTCAATTCAAAGTATTATTATACATGGAATAAGAATCATCATCGTTGCTGTCAAAAAGAAGCAAAATGATATTTTCCTTGTTATTGTGTCACCTCATTATCAGCTAGTTGTTTACACCATTTTCATCTCATAATATAGCTCTGAAATAGTCAAAAAAATTTTATGAACCTTTGAAAGATACAATCATTTAAAATGATATCTAAAAAATTACCCATGGGTGTTCCTCATTGTATCCAAGTCATTGAGCAAGCACTACAAGTGAGCAAAAACATTTCAAAGTTGTTGTTTTTTTTCTTTATGGTGTTGTATAGCATAATTCCCATCTTCATTTAGCTTTTTTTTTCATTTTGATATTTTTAAATCTTTTTTTTTTTAAAGAGATATTGTCAGTTCATTTTGCTCATTGTATAATGAAAGATTAAACTTGTGTTTGCAATAAAAAAGAAGCCCATTATTTCTGTTTTCGGTTTATTGTTTCTTTGTTTTCTGTATATGCCTGAAATACACTGAATGACAAATTGAATATATTAAGTTCTGTGTTAAAATATTCTGATTTTGAACATTTCATTTGACTCATGCAGATGGATTCCATGTTTTTATACATTGCACATTATTAGTGATAGCAGTAAGCAACCTGTGCATTTCAAAGTATTTCCTCAAGATTTAGAGGTGGAATTAAAAATGAAAACACTTCTCTCCTCAGGCCATTTATGGAGACAGTTTTTATGCTTTGTCAAAGGCAGAGATTCCTAGAGAACTGCAAGCTCTTCATGAATTGAACAACCCATACCTTTTGGGTTTCTATGGTTCTTTCATTAACGAGATGTATCATGAAATCAACATCTGTATGGAATATATGGTAAATTTTAGCATTTTCTGTGTCATGCTTTAGCCACATATCCATGAAAAGAAGAATTTCATATTGCTTGGCTGTGCTATGCAAAATGGATATTCGATAATTGAATTTACGGTAGAACTGGTCAAGATGCAGGATGGAAGATTCAAAAGAAGTTACATCTTGTTCATAGGCTGTCAGACTTGCATGTTTTTCAACATACTAATTGATTGATTCTATTTATTTTGTTTTTGGGTGGGAATGCCTTTGCTTCTTTTCTATTCTTTCATTTTTTTCTCTTGTTGGTAGTAATAAGTATAATACATATAATATCTCCTTACAGGTGTTTCCTTCTCAAAGTGTGGAATGTATGGTTTCTAGTGTCTGTTGTTTTTTTTTTCATTACAGGATGGTGGATCACTGGATTTAATACTGAGAAAAGCTGGAAGGATACCAGAGCCAATATCAGGTGTCATCAATGTATCTGTAAGTTAGATCCACCATATGTATCCATCCATCATTTTTGTCTTGTTTTCCTTTAGCTTCTTGTTTATTTGTCTGTGTCTTTTTTCTATCTACAATACTGACAATATTTTTTTCACATTTTATAATTCTTTGGTTGAAAGTACTCTTAACTTTGGTTCTATGATAAGTTTTGGAAACAAAAGCAAGCAACAACAACAAAAAATAATTGAAATACAGTGCACACAGGATAAACTCGGATAAATCGATGTATGAGGTTCCAGTTAATTAATGTTGATATAAGAGAGAGATGATAAAAGGAACCTATTTAAAATTTGATTTTTTTTTTCTTTGTTTACAAGGGTCTTTACTGCAAAAAATTGGGCTCTGCTGTTGCAGAGTTTTCAGTATCTTACCACTTGGATCTCTGTTGTACTTGTACTTGTATCTCTGTTGTACTTGTACTTTTACTTTAGGTGTTTGAGGCTGGATTTTGGTGTTCTACTTGACATTTTTAAACAAACTGACATATTCCATATATGCACAACTTTTGACATCCCCACATCTTATAGGAAACCAACTTTGCCTATGAATATAGTGTGATCATTGCCTACTTCATAATATTTCAGATAGTACAGAAAGTGTTGCCCTTTCCAGAAGGCGTCTAATTTGTTTTTGAGCGAGTTAATTGAGGAGGTCGTGACATCATCCTGCGGCAAACTGTACCATGTTTTGATGGTTCCAACATTTAAGAAATTTCCTCTGAGATTATGACTATAGAGTAATTACCGCCTAATTGGACTCCGCCTTGATGGATGTTTCGCCTTGGTGGACGTTTTTTCAGTGAAATGTGTGTTTTTTTTATTATCAAAATAACCCCTGTAATTGAACAGTTCAAAACCAAAATTTTGGATAATTGGACGTTTAGATTTGGGAAAATGGGTTTGACCATCAACATTCAAATTTATTCAAGGGCTATGAAGAATTCAACTTTACGTATGAACACATGTAGGCTATTGTACTCCAGGGTATTTAGTGTAGGGAAAGGGGGATCTGGCAAGGGTTTATTGGTGGGAACTGTTTGAAGTGTGAATACAGAGCTTAAGTGTCAAATACTGCTACAGGGCATGATGGCTCTCAAGCATGCAATGCACTGCCTTCGCCTGTTCCATGATATGGTTGTTGGCCAATCATATCTCATCTCAGTGTTTAAGTGACCACCCCCTCGACCCATTGCCTTGCGCTTGACATGTTGTTTATTGGGCCAAGCCTACGTAATAATACGGCCATCCCTCTGATTGGTCAGCACACTGAGAGTGATTCTTTGTTTCATTTTGGTAGGTGCTTCTAGATTCTGATCCATTGTCTGTTAGATAAAAAAATCCACCATCCATTTCAATATGTATCCTCTAATTCCAAAGGTTTCAACTTTTGATGGAAGGTGGCGGTGTGTGGGACTCTTATCAAATGCTTTCTGGAAGTCTAAGTAGACCACGCCAACTGAACCTCATTTGTTCAAAATCTGTGTCCATTCATTCACATTTCTAAAAGCTGGGTGGTACATGATCGGCCATAGACAAATCCGTGTTGTTCTGGGCACATCGAATTATTTCACAGCAGATGTTTGACGACTGCCTCTCTGATCAATGTTTCCATGATTTTACACAGAATGCAAGTTAGACTTATGGGCCTATAGTTGCTTGTCTCTGACTTGTTCCCTTTTTTGAAGATAGGTGCTACTTGTGCTGCACACCAATTTTGAGGGAGTTGGCCTTCAGAGAATGATGTTCTCAACCTTGGTAACAAAATTTTAGGCTCTTTTTTTGGAGAGATGCCACACTTGCTTGTGACTTCATTGTCTTTTTCAACTCACTGGTATCATCTGCAGGTGGCATGTTCCCTGTTGTCCCAGCCCCTTTGCAGAATCCACCGTGATGACAGCAGTTCTTAATTTTTGTCTGTTATACCATTCTACACAAACATATAATATAGCAGGCAAGGCAAACAAAAGCACTGAACTGCCTCTCACTAATCCCTCTTTCTTGTTATCTTTTCTGATCTGGGACCAGAAGAATGTGACAGTGTGAATGGGAGGCATTGTTAATCATTGTAGTTTTGGCGAGAGATAAGGGAGAGGGGTGAGGGGGTAAGAGTTCTCTTTGTGTGCAATTACCTTGGGTCTGATTAGCTTAGCTATTTCGGTGATTCACATGTCAATATATCAGATTTAAGAGTGACAGAGTGTCAAATAGAGGAATTAATTCATTAATAGTAAAGACCGTAAAAAAATCTGACCTTACAAGTCATGTTGGTATAAAGGAAAAGTGGTGTACACTGTAAAATATGGAAGAAAAACAGCTGACTTTGACGTCTCAAGACAAGTGAAAGTAATAAAATTGAAATGAACTCAAAACACAATTCAAGATTCCAACCAATCATGACACAATCTGTATATTATGTATTGTTGCCTTGTTGTAAGTGTTTAAGGTGGTACACTTCTTCCAAGCTACTTTTGTTAATACTTAATACTTTATCAAGGGGGGCCAAATTTTCACAGAATGTAGATATATCATAGAAAGAGATATGAAAGTAAAAAAGTGGGGAAAAAATGTTTGGTTGCCATGGTCATGGCTGCCATCTTGAAAATAAACAAACATTCGTAGAGTTCCAAAATCCTCAATTTCAATAAAGATTTTCACATTTTTTCTTTTAATATACCTCGTTTGAGCATAGACAGAGGTAATAGGCTACTTGTTTTGTCTTGTGTTCAGTTTTTATTTTTTAAACAAATGTTTAAAAATCCTGTTCCAAAAGTTTCATAAAATTATTTATTAAAACTTTTGTTAAAAAGGCAAAATGTATCTAAACTGAAAAGGCTGATAGCTTATTACCCCCATTTATGTCTTAGGAATCAACATGCCAAATTTCATAGCTCTAGATTGGATACTTTTGAGATTTTGGAACTGATGTGTTACAAGTGAGTGTAATATGATTTTTGGGGAAAATCACTAAAAATGGATTCACAGGTACTCAGAGTCCAAATTGCTCATTGGTTTATTATCCTCCAATGGAAATGTTTGATTCATGTTTTTTTGTAAAGGGCAGGAGTTGTCAATTTGGCTGACACCAAACATGATACATTTTCATGATAAAACAGGCCTGTTGCTATGGCTAAACCTATGCTATTTCTTCAATTTTCTCATAAATTTTCATGTGGTCAGAACTTTTTGAAGACATACTTTTTGTAATTAGGATGAAAATCATGGCTTTTGAATGCCTGTCATTTAAACTTTAGATGCTAAAGATTATTTGGAACCAAAACATTTTTTTGAAAATTTGGTCCAAAATCACTAAAATCTTACCCGCCCTTAAGAAATATGAAAGGGAAAACAAATGCCATACCTTTATGCCTTTGCTTATCAAAAATTAAGTTTTTTTAAGCAGATTTCATCTTGTTTCACATATTTTACGGATTGACTGAGAAATTTGTACTTTTTGTTGTCTTGCCAAATGTTTTGATTTTATTGTATCGATAACACTATTTGTGTCAATCATCGTTGATAAAATGTCAATGAAAATGCTACAATTTGGTTTCCAAAAATCTACTAGATTTCTACTTCAGATTTGTCATCAGTTTGTTTGAGCTTGTTACTATTCAACCAATGTTTACCATTTGCTGGACTTTGGATGAACCCTTTGTGACCCGCAGGTGGTGTCATGGGCATACAAATCAATGTCTGCCAGTGGGGATGCGTAAGGAGTGAACAAATTTGTGCAGAGTACAAGCAACTCTTTGCTAGTTATCTAGACTAACAATGGGCACATAGCCAAGGCGTCATTATGCTATTTAGATGAAAAATTGCTCAATGAGATTAATTTTAAAATGAAGTTGCAAACAACTGAATTGTGCAAATGTGTTGATCAAATCCATTATTATATCCATTCTCTTGGCTGGACTATGCTGTACTGTTAAACGATGATTTTTACATAGAAAAATGTTTGTTAGTTATGAAAGTCTTTGCGGTATTGGGCTCTTCGGTGGAGATTGCTGAATTATTTTTATTATTATTATTTCTTTTTTATTATTGTTGTAGTTATTATTATTGAAAATGTAGAAAATATTGAAAAAAGAATTCTGTGTTTAGTTTTTTGTGTTGTGTTTAAAACTATTTTCATCCTTTTTTTTTCAAGGTTTTAAAAGGGTTATCTTACTTAAAGGATAAACAACTGACCATTGGTGAGTTCCATTGTAAAATGTTCAAACATATATTTTCAGTCGGCAACACTTATGTTTACACTTCTTTTGTCAACCTAATTTTTTATTTGTCTCCTGCTGTTTTTGTCTATGTAGCTCAACAACAAGAAGAACAAAATAGTCTGAACTTATATAGGGCTCTATAACTTGAAGCAAAAATCTTTAGTTGAAATGAATTGTGGCATTTTGACGTATGTCATCCAATGAGTAAATTTTGAAACAGTTCATGGAATTGAACATAATCTTTTGTTGGTAGTAAAGTAAAGCAGTCTTTTTGAGTGTGTCAGCTCATAGGACGGGAGTTTAATGTATTACTTTCTGAATAGGATGCTAGTCTTCTGCAGAATTTGTCCCTGCCAAAGCTGTGCCCATTTACCTTGGGTTGAATGAAACAACAGGGGTACATTTGTTTATGGGGGGCGTAGTGGCCCTGCGGACAGAGCGTTGGGCTTTGGACCGTGAGATCGCGGGTTCAAACCTGCGTAGGGAAATGCGTTTTTTTCCTTAAGCAAGAAAATTTACCCCTGTTGCATCACTCGACCCAGGTGAAAATGGGTACAGCTTGGCTGGGAAAGTATTCTGCAATAGACTAGCATCCTATTGAGAAAGTGATAGATCTAATCTGCCACTGTCCGCTTCGTGCTACAGAAACCGGGTTTTACATTTTTTTATGCTTAAGAAAAAACACATTTGTCACTTGGTTGGTTTGAACCTGTGACTTCTTGCTCTACAGTTGGACATATTACCACTGTGTCATGGCGTCCCCAGTTAACTTAATTCTTTAAGTTATACTTTTTTATATATATGTTAGTTGATATTTGTTTGTTTGTCACAATTGATTTGCTATACATGTATTGTACATGTAGACTACACACACATACACAACTTGATTCCTTCTTTAAAGACTAAGATGAAGACTAAGACTAAAAAGGGAGTTAGAAAACCTTTTCCAACAATTATATGGGCCTTGTATTCATTTAAAATCAAACAATGGAAACTTAAAAAAAGGATAAAAAATATAGAAAATGGAAGCAAAAAACATATCAAAGAAAACTAGAAAATGGACCCCGCCCCCCCACCCTGGCACACACAACCCTTAATATGAAACAGAAAAAAAACCTAAAAAACATTGTAATGAGTCCATATATCTTCATGATAGCCCCAAGCCTGTTAAACTCAGAGGGAAAGGTTACAGAACCAAAAATAAGTAGGGTCAGAATGCCTCATATACATCATGTCCATCTGTCATGAGGGCCTGTGAAGCGCTCTAGTCAATCACAACTTTGGATAATAACAACAATTTTGTTGCTCCTGTCAAGTTTCGATGAAGCTGAGTCTACTGTTACTGAACATATTTTGTATCAAGTTGATGATACCAATTGGTCATCAGGAGCATATACCTGTTGAATTAGCATTATGTTCTAGTAACCAGCAAATCTTCTTTTCTGATCATCAGAGGTTAAGCCGTCCAACATTCTTGTCAATTCAAGGGGAGATATAAAGATCTGTGATTTCGGTGTGAGCGGTTACATGACGAGGTCCTACAAACCACATTATGCTGTAAGTATTTCCTTCATCTTCTTAAAGGATGAAATTTGTTTGACGTTCTGACTTTAATGGGACAGGACAAAATCACACCAATAAACTTAGGGACTTTTTATGTTCTTTCTTACTACTTACTTATCGCCTTTCGCCTCCTAATCTTCAGATTGGGATGCCTCGCTTGCTTCTCTCAATTTCTGTGTGAATTCCCGCCATAAATGCCTTTCTGCCACTTTATCTCTCAGTTTCTCAAGATCTAGTGTTGTTTTGGGCTCCATGTTGTAGGGTAGATGTTTTATGTCTCAATTAAGCACCACGCAATGTAAAATTTTCTTTCTGAATTGATCTTTTTTTGTTTTTAATTGGATAGCCTGAACGACTGCAAGGACTGCAGTCTTCTGCTGAATATGCTCACGTCTGGAGTCTAGGTTTTTCCATGGTTGAAATGTCTATTGGACGCTACCCAGTGCCGATGCCTGAACCCAGTGAACTGGCAAGAATATTTGATGAAAATCCTTGTGGAGAACAGAAACACATAGAAGATGATTTGAATGGTAAGTCTTCCAAATGTGTTTAAGTTTTCTCTTCTTTCATTGTTGACTACAGTACAGGTATTTTTAAAACTTTTTTTTTTGCAAAATAAAAATAAAATAATAACAAGAACAACAATGGGAGCAACAACAATATTGTTATTATTATTATTTAATATTATCATCATCATCATCATCATCATCATCATCATCATCATCATCATCATCATCATCATCATCATCATCATC
>JBCHJU010006683.1:0-12273 GCA_039654505.1 Plocamopherus imperialis | reverse complement strand
GATGATGATGATGATGATGATGATGATGATGATGATGATGATGATGATGATGATGATGATGATAATGATGGTGATGAATTGACATATCAGACCATATTATTCATGTTAATGTAAAATATTACATAAATGAAAAGAAAGATACTAACATCCTTGATTATGTAAAAATCACATTGTTAAAATAACATTCATTCATAAGTTTTTCTTAACATCTTAGAATTGTCTGCCATATCTCTAATGAGCAAATCAAAAAAATATTATATAGGGGGATGAGACAACACATGACAATTTCCATCTAGCGGATCGATTGGTGAAATGAAAACCCCAAAACACTAACAATGCAACAAAACAAAATAAAAAGTAAAACATTTCTGTCTGTTTTTTAAACTTGTGTGAAACAGAAGGACGACAATAAGGTAAAAAAAAATGTCAGTGAAATTATTGTCTAATCACAAAGATTGGTAAAATAATTCGTTGCAAAATTGCTATTGACTTCAATAGTTCCAAGGACTTACTTGAAGCATGTTGTGATGCTTTTCTATCAGTTTAGCTGAAGGCAGACTTGAAGTGATGAACTCCATAACAGGGGCCAGGTCTGAGTTCTGTCCATTGGCACGCAGTACAATGGTATAGCCATTGCCAAATCTGGTCATATCGCATACAAGAAGAAATTTCCAAAATTCAGGAAGAATGTTTCTAGAACAAACATTTGGATTGAAATTGGATTGAAAAACAAACACTAGTAATTGTTAGTGTTGACACATGGACCATTGTCACTGTATAGGGATTAGAGATGGTAGAGGTATGTAAAATGATTGTTTAGATTTAAATTACATCATTTCAAGATAATGATTGATGAAAGTAGAAATGCTTCAACATTTTTAGTCTCACAAAATATAATTGCTTATATGTGTATAAAATCTATGTTATATATTTTAAAGTTTGGTTTTTGGTTTTTTTTTAGGAAAACTCAATGAATTTTTCAATGTCCTTCTAAACGAATGCCATACATTTTATTTTCACTAGTAAACACTGAAAGCCTCACCATATAACTTTTGCAGTAAGACACTTTAATACAATGGAAATCTTTTATAAAACATGACCAGGTATGATAGTGTGATATGGCTATAAAAAATGTTTCAAACTCCCATTTCAATAATTTCATACTGCCAATTTAACAGCGATAAATGTTTCCTAAACCTCCTTCCTGTGGATTGAGATTATTTTTTCTTTTGTTATTTTTGTCACAGTATTCACAACAGTGAATAAAAATATTGACAGATAGTGAAGGTGAAAGATGAAGGAGCAATAGGATCTGTATGTCAAAATGGCAATACATGAACAATAGTAAGAATTTGGGATGGATATCAGGTTTCAACTTTACAGATGTTTTGTAAATAATGTAAATGTTACCAAGAAGAATCAGATTAACATATATATCTAATATCATGTATCAAATATAACCTGTATTTTTCAATAAGATAAGTTTGTGTGTATGAACAGATATTTTTCTTTTTGTATCACATTCCATTTCCAAATAAAAAGAAACATAGCAATAGGTTTGAAATTTTAAAAACTTAAAATTGCATGTTGTGCCTATCCTATATACAGCTCAAGGCAACAACTAATTCATTAATTTCTGAATTCAACAAGATTTTCTTTAATTTGATTCAAGAATGGATACATGAAATTCTCAAATTCATCCATCCCTTACTACTACCTTACTCAACAAAGAATCTTCACGTCAACAACAGAATTCATGTGATTTGAGAGAGTATTAGAGGTTTACTTTTATTCAGGTCATCTCTGTTGTAATTTATTGTAAGTCTTTCAAAGTTCCAAGGTTCCAACTGCGATTAATCTTCTAATTTTGTGAGACTTCTAATTATCATGCAGAGTTTAAAGAGGAAACTGAATGATTACCTGTTCTTTAGATGCTGAATGCTTCCAATGCACTGGAAAGATCCATTAACCATAATGGCCAGCCTTGAGCATAGAGCTTCACATTCTTCCATGCTGAAATGCAGAAAGAGAGCTTGGACGAAGAGTGGCAAAATATTCTGCATGAAATCATTTCTCAGAGATAAAAAAAAACAGTGGTATATTAATATTATAAATAGTTCGGGTATCTCTTGCAATCTAACCAATCTTTTACTTGAGAGTATGAGAACCAATGCATAAACAAAGTCCCATTGGAAACGAAACCAACAGGAGCGGGAGATAAACATGTCAAGGTAGTTTTGCCTGGGGAGAGCTGGGCTTTTCTATCAAGAGGATGTCTGCATCTGAGTCAGCCTGCTTTCAATTGTCATCATACAGTGTAAGGCGAAATATCAAAATCTCTGGCTGTCTGAGTTGGTGATAAAAATGTTTGTTATGTACATGTATGTCAACTACAAATCATGGCTTTGCCCTCATACTGGCTGATTTACTTAGGCCCACGTCACCCACTAAACAAATGGCAATTTAATGTGTTATACTTTTGAATTAAGAATTTACCATAGACTTAGATCATTGAAATCTGAGCATCTCATTCCTTTGATCAAATGTTAGACATGGCATGGCTTCAGCCAAGTCTACAGCAGGTTCCTGTCAGAGAGGATTTTTTGTTGTTTTGTTTTTGTAGCCATGGGAAAAATGTCAACAATTTGTGCAGCCCTTTATTTTTTGCATATTTTGTCTCTTTTGGTGCATAAGAACACTTTACAAAAAGTGTATTTTTGAGATGTCTTGTTTCTCTTCTTAATTTATGGATATGTGTACATTTTCAAATTGTAAAGTGTGTACTTTTGATTTTGAAAGTATATTAGTGGTTTAGTGATATTTCCCAAGTATTGCCTATCATTTCTTTGTTTGTTAAAAAAAAACAAAACAAAAAAAACCCAGCTCTCAATAACTTACACATTTTAAGACATTACCTATGTGATGTAAGGATAACAGAATGTCCAGCCTTCACAATATGATTGATGCGATTCCAAAGATAACGTTTTGCCTTTGGGTCCATGCCTGTTGTGGGCTCGTCCTGAGGAAAGAGATGGTCCTTATATTAAAAGACAGACAATATCAATTGTTTTAAAATAAATTCTTCTGTATCCCACAACTTGCTACTTATCGATAAGCCTGTGATAATGTGAAAAACTCTTCCATAAAAGAAGTATTTGAAGAGTTGAAAAAGTGCGTATTGGGAGATTAAAAGTTGAGAGCCATGAAGGAGTAGTTTTATTGATACAGTACAAAAAATAAACAAGTGAAAAACTCACCAAGAAAAGAAGAGGAGGATTTCCAATCAAGGCAATGGCTGTTGATAGCTTACGTTTATTTCCTCCGCTGTAGCTACTAGAAAGTTTATCTGCATAGTGTACCAAGTCAAGTTTTTGAATGACCCAGTCAGCAACCTATTGAGTGATGATGCAATGGTTTTACCAAGTTGTGATCAAATTTATTAAGAGTATCATATGGAAACTTTAGAAAGAATGGTACACAAATCTTCATGCAATATTCCTAGTACTGAGATGGAAACAATGCTATCAGAGTAAATGCTTAATAACCTAATGTGCATCGTTTTTTAAGATATTGTCAATATTTAACTACCATTAAACCTATGTCACCCGTAATATATATGAAACCATGTAACGGTGAAACATCAAATTTCTTGACAACCAGGTTCATGAATGTTAAGACTTGGCTAGTCTTCATATTCTTTTTTGTTTGAGAGAAATTAAATGAAACAATTCCCCCCTTCCCTCATCCCCACCACAACCCAACATCCCCCCCCCCCTACCAAAATTCCACAACAATATTTAAAACATATACATATATATGTATTTCTATTGTAAAAGAAAAGAGAATTCCATTGTCATTGATCAATATCAGCCACTTACATTTTTTATCTGAGATCTTCGAATTCCTCTCACACGTGCATAAAATTCAAGATGTTCTCTCCCAGTGAGAAGGGGATCCAATGCATCAAACTGTGGGCAATAACCCATGTATTGGCATGCTTGGACCATTTCTCTATAAACACTGGGTATGAATAAAATTAGAATTATTATTTGATAGTGGCTTAAAGTTTATTTCCATTTTCAACTATACAATTACAGGTAATTTAAAAAGTAAACCCCCTTTTTTTAAACAATTTCTTACTTAAGGATATCAGGATATTCTTCATGTCCCTGATATTTTCAGTATTCAATTATCACTTTTTTTACCCTCTACTATTGTTTTTTAAGAACAAATGGATTGTTTTTGCCTAGCCGAAAGAGAGTGTTTTGCATTGAGAAACACTCATGAACATGTACTAATCAGGGAATATAATTATGTCCAATATATTACATAGGAAACAAAGGACCCCGAAAATATTTCAGTAATTATTTTTAATTCATTCTTAGTGATGTTTTTGTATATATCTAAAGTATATATGGGTATGTGTGCATATGTGTTGTTTGTATGTATGTATATGCATGTATATATATATATGTGTGTGTGTTGAACACTCCTCATTTGTCAGTTAAGTTTAAAATGACGATAAAAGTGACTGTTTCTCATGCTACCTTTTTTGGTTAATATAGGCATCTCCATTTGAGATACTGACATCGCCAGTCAACATTTTGAATGTAGTTGTCTTTCCAGCTCCATTTACTCCAAGTAAACCAAAGCACTGGCCTCTTGGAACACCAACGTAAAGATGATCCACAGCTCTAAGTCTGCGTCTTCCATTCGGAGTCAAAAATACCTGATTAATAAAGAACATGACAGAAATATGTGTCTTGAGCCAAATTTACCACTAAATAAAGTTTAACTTATCAACTTCGAATTTCGGTTATTTCATTTTTGGACACTGATTAACTTAAATGAACAGAAGAAAGTTTAAGAATAGTTTTTTATATCTGTCATATCAATGACTGCATAAATAGAGCAAATCCAATTTTGCGAGCATTTTACAGAAATTTTAAAATTAAAAAAAAATAAATAAATAAAATTCCACTCGAATCGTCCCTGGAGGGCAATTGGTCTTTTGATTTTTTAACCGAAAACCGAGCGTCATCCGCAAGAGCAGAACCTCAAACGGGGGCAATAAGTGTAAACAGCCTTGCCTAAGCGTTGAATCAGATGTCCCAAATGGGATTCGAACCACCAACCTTTCGGTTGTCAGCCCAAAGCGCAACCGCCACTGTGACTAATTGTTTGCCTAAAACCCTCTCTATTTTTGTCCCTTTATAAGTGTATTGTTTGGCCGATTGTGGAGTACGGAAACTTTTGAATGGAATCACTTGAATGGTTCATGAATTATGCCATTTATCATAATATGTTGAACAATCAAAATATTTGCAAATCCAATCTCTCAAATATCGTCGAAAATGTGGCTATCTTACACAGCTTTATAAATTTGTTTATCAGACAGATGGCATAGACATGTCCTGCTTGTTCAATTATTCACAAAATTATTCACTTGTGGGGATAAATCTAAAATTTGCTAAACAAGATGCAGTACATGTATTAAACAAAGCTCGTTTATTATGAGAAAATTGGCATCATGGAATGCATTTAAATATAAAACAGAAAAGGCTGTTCGTCTCAACAAGTTAAAAAATCTACTTGATATTGACATGGTTGCTGCCTATTTTATTTATGATGAATGAGAATTTGTACCATTTCGAGATTTCCTCTTTTAAAAGTCCATACTTTAATTTGAAAGCTCCTTTATACTTTTTGGTGCTTACTGTACATTTTTCTAAAATTGTGCATGTTTTTGTTTAGGTAAAATATTACCTTTCATTTCTAAATACTGCTATTTTACCTTTTTTTTACGATTTTTGCGTTGTCATGTTTCTTGGTTCATAATTCATGTTTCCTGATTCATAATTATATTATCACTATTATTGAACCATGGAGCATTTAAGGATCAGTTGATCTCTTCACCCCCCACAATCTGATAAGATAAGGTAAAATAGTGCATTTAAATTCTATACATCATATGAAAGGAAGGTATCATGAGTCTTGCTTATTTTCTTACCTTAGTTAATCCTTCCAGTCTTAAAAGATCATCAGCTGCCCCTCCTGACAAAACTCGTTTCTTCTCCCTTGCTACATCTATATCGACATCTTTCGCCATTGGCATGCGAGCTATAGATGCGCAACTGTAACGATGTAAATAGATAAATCATAAAATGTTTTTTAAGCAAATATCATGTATTGGAAAATACCAATGCATACTGGTGAATTAACAGACAGTATAAAACATGGAAGGAAAGAAGATAGAAATTTATACACAAGATAAAAGGTCATAAAGATTTATAATAATGCGGATCACAGAATAAAGAAACTGTAACAGACCAAAAGTCTAGAATGTTTTTCTAAGAATGAATAATATAAAATTTAGTATTTTACTTCAAAATAGCTCTGGCATTTTTTTCAACAGCATTGGAAATACCCTTTTAGTCAATAATGTTACCTACATGTTTGACAAGAAAAATTTGTATTCAATGAGCAAATTAAGGACTCCAAAGATGAAACCCATGAGTCCCATTGCAAAGAGATTCCGACCAATGACGTTCCACTCAAAAAGATCATATTCAAAGTCTTGATCTGCCAGAAAATAAGACGACAAGAGTTAAAAAAAAATTGTTATCAAAATTCATGGATGAATAGATTACATGTATTCACATACAGTTTGATTCACAGATTGAACAAGAACAAACAATTTTAACATGAAAAAAATTCATAGTTCCATTGATGATCCACACAGCCTGATTTCCCACAGGACAGATGTTGATATTGATATGTTTTGAGAAAAATAAAATTTATCCAGCGGCATATGGTTTAAGTTTACTGCATTATTTAGCTTGTCTAATCCATGAGAGACTGCTTGAGGTTAAATAGTCTACAAGCATAAATTCTATCTGATAATGAAAGAATTTAATACTTGACAAACATTGTAGCCTTTGAGATTAGATTGTCCTGCAATTACAGAAATAAGCATGTTTATCCTCCTGTTCCTAAATGTATATAAAGAACATAACACTGGATTACAAACCGATTCTTGAATAAAATTCTGATTGAATCTTATAGAATGCCAAGTCAACAAGCCCCCTTCCAAGGCAATAGTGAGGGAAGACCAAAAATACTTGTTTGAACACTTTGTTTAACTCTGCTAGATCCTGAAGCAAAGAGTAAAAGTCTTCATGTATACTTCTTGAAACAAATACAGAAATATAGATAAATCCACATGAAAGCAAAAGTCTAAGAAGACAAACAATTATCATTAAGATGATGAAGAAGAAAGGACAGATGGTGCATGTAAATAAATCTTAAATACTTTTGGTGAAAGTGAGTCATGAATGATTGAAAATGATAAAATACACTTTTTTCTTGTATTTTTTAAGATCAATCAATTATCTTTATCAATTAATTTCCATAGCTATATTTATGCGTTACTGTTTGCATTACAGTACATGAAGCAAATTGTACAAAAAAGATAGGCTAGTTCTACTCTTTGTCTGAAATAGAAGAAGATTTTTTTTTTCTAGTACTAGCTTACCTCATGCTCCTGTTCAAGAAAATCCAGGACAAATGTAACCACAGTGGTAAAAAAGCCAATGAACATATTGAAAGAGGCTAGGGCCACAAAAGCAGAGCTTGCAACTTTGAATGATCGGGAAAATGGATACATCATTGGATTTATGGCCCACCTGGATACAGAAAAAATATATTCTTAAAATCAACTTAACACATGTGGATCTATATATGCATTGATCCTCTATGCTTTTAAACAATAGGGATAAATTAACTTGGTATCTTACAATAATTTGTCGTCTGAAAGTCAATTCATAAAAGTCTCGTTGACATGTTTCAATGAGAACTTTTTTCTTGTAATAAGCTTATTTCAACATTTAAAAAATTACACCTCTGAAGATGTCTATTTCATTTACTGCTATAAGAAACACATGAGTGAGTATTCTGATAAAAATCATATTACTTTTATCAATAGTTTGATGATGATGATGATGATGATGATGATGATGATGATGATGATGATGATGATGATGATGATGATGATGATGATGATGATAACTTTAAAATTAAAAATGCAAAGACCTTAAGAAAAAAAGAAGAAAAGAATCCTTACTAATTAATGTTATATTACTTTCACAATGAGCAACAGCATGGGCAAGCAAGAAATAAAAATGTTCAAAGCAGGATGCCTTTGTTATTTATAAATTTCCCATTGATTTTAATGACAATGAATTATTTAAATCAAGGGTTGAATTCAATACTAAAAGAAAATGTGCTTCATATATATTAAGAAAGATATTGATTGCTTACTTGTATCGGTTAAAATTATAGAGAGAGCCATTTTTGTTTGGTATAAAATAATGAAATTGATTAACAATATTTATTGGTCAAAACTATAGCATAGAAGTTGTTTTTTTTTTTATATAAGAATTACTATGGAGCTCGATTGACTATTTCTTTTGATGAAATCATGCAATGAACTGATTTTGAAAAATAATTCTAAACTTGTTATTGTTTGCGTGAAGACAATTCACCCATATAGTACAAGAAGTGCAATGAGGCAAGGGAAATGTTTGCAGGAGGTGTATGCATCGTGTCCAAAGGCCAGGAAAATGATAACGCAAATGAAAGCTGGAATAATGTAGTTTACCTGTGAACAAACAACAACAAAAAATGAATGTGCAATAAAAGCAAAATTTACTCTCTGTAAATCATGATTAGGCCGCTTAATAAACTTGTGTGCCATCATGATCTATTCGAATGCAATTATGATTGTAGGTCTTAAATCATTTTCTTTTATTACATTTGGAAATGTTAAACCATAAAAAGGGGCCAAAAGAAATTATGCCCATAGTCTTAGTCTTAGTCTTCATAACAGCTGGCAAACTCAGATAGCTGAGTATTCTTGTCAATGCGTCTAAAGTACTTTATTTTTCCAGTATTTACAGTATTTTTCTTCATTTTTCAAGTATCTAGTATTTAATGTAAACCCTTTACAAGCCACGACAGAATACGATAAAGTCTTACGTAATCCCACAATGAGTTTGAAATCCAATAAATGGTTGGATTGATGCCTGACACAAATTGTAGATGTTTACTGTTGGACACACGCTCCTCAATCAGAAAGAGAACAAAACTTGCAGGCACAAAGGACATGGCAAATATGACACATATTGCAACAATAAAGTCCACCCAATTCCTAGAGAGAGAGAAAAAACATAGACAATAATCATAATATGTATAGAATAAAGAACTATGGGTGAATTTTCTAGTTTTTGTAATCTATGAGAAAAATCCTATCGGATATATAATTCAGGGTGCATGTATGTATAAAAAAATCTAAGTCTATATATATCTAGTTCTAACTTTGATGAAGACTATTATATTATATCCTCCTCCTCCTTCTCCTCCTTTCTTGTTTTTATCTCCGTCCTTTGTCTCCATCTTCTTCCTCATCTATATCTTTTTCTTCATCCTGATCTTCATTGTTGTCATTGCTGTCATTGTCCTCAGCATTGTCATGCCACCTTCACCGTCTTGATTTCATCTCTTCTCATCTTGTATTGCCTCCATCACTCTCTCCTCCTCTTCGTCCTTCTCCTCCTCTTCATCATCCTCCTTTTCTTCTTCTTCTTCTTCTTCTTCTTCTTCTTCTTCTTCATCATCATCATCATCATCATCACATGAGGCATATTGATTATGAATGAAAATTACTGTTGATGCATGTAATATCATTTTTTTATTGTCTTCTCTGTATCATATCATCAATATCATTATTTTGAGGAAGGGATGAATGCAAGAAAATCACAAAACAATTAAAGCAAAATGATAATAAAAAAATAAAAAACTCAAAGTAATGGATGTAAAATAAGCATAAAATCATAGAAGAATATTAAAAAAATTCTTATTCTGAGAAAAAAAGACTCTTACATATTTTTATCTTTCAACTGATTCCTGTTCAGGTTCACCGGATGATTTACAGTAACAATGCCGTAATCTTTGGGATCCTTATCAGCTGGCAGTAGACTTCGCAAGATGAGGTTGTTGAGACCATTCATGTAAGATACTGATGAAGCCCATCCTTTGTTGTTGAACCATACCTAGAAGCCACAACAAGAGGCACAAAATAGAGGTTACTAATAATAATTATGTTTCAGAGCTTTATTGAATTGTGTGAAGGGTTTGTGGAAATAATTTGCAACAAAAACTTCAATGTTCCTTTGTTTTCTTGTATACATGTATTTTTCTACATCATTACTGCTTTGGCATTTTAACAATGTTTTTCTTCTGTCATTCATGATTTCTGGATGACTGATAAATAACCAATAGGAACATAATTGTACTCATTGAAACCCAACAGTGGTTCTTTTGTTAAGCATGCATTAAAACTTCTGCAAATAAGTAATGCCGCATGAGTAAAACAGTTGTATTATTTTCCTGTTTTTGTTTTTCAGATTTACTTCTTATTCATTTTATGTTCGACGGTCCTGATTTGTGAGGAGTTGACAGGGATTGACAAGATTGTTCACAGTAACACTTCATTTGTATTCTGTGATTGGGCTTGCATTGCCAAGTCATATCTAGTCTTAATTTTTCTCTTTCAACTGTTTTTGCTTTATGCATGTATTAAGAATTCTATTAATTTCAGTAAGTTTTTAAATAAATTGCTGATTCAGACATAATTCAATGTCATGAATTATGGGAAATTTGCATTTCAGTTCCCTTTCCTCTAGACATACATAATGATAATGAGCCAATAATGAGAAAAAAAACCAACTTCTGAGTCTACCTTGGCATTATCTTGAACAAAGCCAGTTTTCATCACCTCCTCCAAATTTTTCAACAGTGCCTTATGGCGTGAAAACTGAGGCTGATTCTTCTCTGCTATTTTGATGAGACGTTTCACACTGTTTGAGATCTGAGAATCTTTCAAATGGCGCATTGCTCTTTTTGCTCCAAAAGTAAAACCACCATATCTGAGAAAAACAGAAAAGTGAAAGAGGAATTCATATCTACTCTTTTCTTTCGGGGAAAAGGGGAAGGGTAGGGAGTGCAAGTAAACTGCAGAGATGTACTTTTTGACATAAAAAGTAGTCTTTTCAAGCCTTTGTTTCATAGGGCTGGAGTTTATATCAGTTTCCATAGCATGAAGTAGACAGTGGCAGATTTAATCTATCACTCTCTGAATAGGATGCTCGTCTATTGCAGAATACTTCCCCCGCCAAAGTTGCACCCATTTTCACCTGGGTCAAGTGAGGCAAAAAGGGTAAGCTTCCTTTGCTCAAGGAAGAATTGGATGTGTCACCCTGTGATTTTGAACCCGTGACCTCTCAGTCCATGATCCGATGCTCTACCGCTTTAGCACAGTTTTCCCCATTTTGTTTTTTACTTAAGCATCTACAAATTTACCCCTCCATGCTACACTGAATTTGTCTTTAATTTTGTGTGATTTCACTTCAAATTTCAACATGAAATGTAATGATGCTATTTAAAATGTTTGATCATTACATTACAATATTAGGGAGGAGCAACAAGCTTAAGATGTAAAATATATAGTATAGTTAGATATTACAATGCAAAGTCAAATAACATTTTCCCCCCAAGCGATGACATTTTTAAATGCAGTCAATAGCATTATTCGAGAAAATTGTCCCTTATGCCCTTAATCCAATTTGCCTTTCAATAAATGTGGTTTTGTTTTCAGTAAAAACTGGAGAGATAATGTGAACAGAACATAGACAATAGCAGACCATATAGATGCTGGGCAAGTTTGTGTAAATGTGAACTTCTACAAAAAGGGTAAGCACTCTCTAAAATCAATTGTTAATGTTTATATACGAACAACCTTATGTTGCAGGAAGCTCATTGGGTGCATCACAAACTGTGATGATGACTACCCTTTGATGCTATCTGACCATGCTGTTCTCTGGCTTCCTCTTAACCATACTCCTTCTACACTGCCTTCAAGGATTTTTTTTTAAGTGAGTCGTGTCTTTTGACATATCCAAAATATGCAAGCTTGCGGGATTATATTGTGCTTAGTAGAAAAAGTTTTGTTTTGAGCATGGCACAGACTTTGGAGTTGGATTTGAAGTCCCTCCACTTATTCTGCCCACCCTTCTTAGACACCACATCTCAAAACTATTAAATTTTATAAAATGTTGACCAAATTGTGACAAATTTATATCTGTCAAAATGACTTAATAATTCCACCATGATGTCCTTCCCTTGCTGTGGTGTGGTGGCTTGCGTGCCTCATTGACC
>JBCHJU010006682.1:0-18298 GCA_039654505.1 Plocamopherus imperialis | reverse complement strand
TGTCAAGAGGCGAACTACCCCCCCCCCCCCCCCCCCCTTTAAACTAAAGACTAGCAAAAATAAATCCCGAAACATACATTCAGAAAATTCTCACTATCTTTCTAAAAAAATGAAAAGAGACTCTGCAAACTGTTTTGTTATTGCTTGTGTGTGTGCTTGTGGGTTTTTTTTTTGGTTTTTTGTTTTGTTTTGTTTTAGTATAGTCAACTCAACTCCTAAACGTAAAAGTTGTAAAATTACCCATACAAACTTCTCTAAGGCCAATCCCACATTGCAGCCAACAGTACAGCCCAAGATGCCAGCCTTCCTGTTCCTATTTGACAAAAAAAGCCGATTTACTGCACCAATGCTTTTGGCAGACACATTTTAAATGTCACTTGATGATATGAATCGATACTATAAGGGTGACAATAGCAAACCGTTATACTTTAAGATAAGATAAGATAAACTTTATTCATCATCAAAACATGTTAGGATTATGTTTAAGGGCAATTGTATTGTCAGCTGTAGATGAATAAGAGCTTTGGCCCTATACATGTAAAATATACATTGGTAATATATTCATGAATGATATTTTTTTAATTCTGCAGGTAGCAGGGTGGTTATTGAAATAATAAGAGTGAAAGGAAAATCCTACAATGCTGTAAAGTTTGACAAAGTTTTGATCACTATTGTTACTTGTTTTAATTACTAAAATTAATATACATTTGAAGTGAAAATTTTGTATCAAATACAAAATAATTCTTCATTTATGCATCCAACTAATCAATTACCAATTCAGAGCCCAAAATTTCAAGCCATTTTTGACACGCTGAACATAATAAATTAATAAATCTTCATGAAAAGAACCCCCCAAAAAAAAAAAAACCAAACAAACAACCAAATACAACATTTCACTAAAAGCATCAAAGTATTTAGTTCAGAGAGGCACTTAACATTGATTACACTGGAAAAACAGTATCTTCAATGTCTCTTAAGCAAAAATATTCTTCTTTAATTTATGAAAAATACACAGCCTTTGATAAACAACAATTATAATGATGATTTTTATTATCAAGAAACAAACTAATATGCATGACCAAAGTTTAACAGCCTTGAAAAAAAAAAAAAGAAAAAAGAAAGAAAAAGAAAAAAATGACAGGTAACAAAAACCAAGTAAATGGATAAGGTAGACAAAATGAAAGTGAGTTCCTCATTCAATTGTCATTTGATGTTTGGGCCCTTATCCTTGAATCTTGATGGAAATCACAGATGGGAGTTGACAGGGCTTTTTTGATGCAGAAGACAGGGAACCGAAGTAATTATATCTTGTTCACAGAAGTCTTTTTTCCATTGATGACCTCATTTACTGGGGGTTGGAGTGTAAGGAGAATTTTCAAATTAAATTGACAAAGATAAACACATTTGAGTTGAAGGTAAGTATCCATCCCATCTCCCCCACACCGTAACAACAAACAAACCCCAACACTTCCTGAGGGCCATACTTGAATTATAGATCATAAGAAAATGAATTGACCCCACTTCAGTGATGCTTCAAGAAAAACCATTGTCAGATTTCACACGCTAACCACAATGCCAAGGTTAAAAATATTCCTTGCATAGCAAAATCATCAGAGGTTCTGTTGAACCATGATGTAGATGCATTCATCTGTTTTATTTCTTAAAGGGCAATGTTTTTCTGACTCCTTGTTTCTAATTTCTTCTTCCCTTTTGTCAAAGGACAAACCTTCTCTTTGTACATATTTTTAAGAAAGTAAATAAATAAATCAATTTCTTAACATGCATTAGTTGCACAGAGATTGGGGTGACCAATCATCTTTAGCATTGGAATCGATACAACTGTTGATTTGGAATTTTACTTGTGTAAGCCAAATTCAAGATCTATTAAAGGTCTGGACCTAAACATTAATTTAAATCCATTTGATTTCAATTAAGAAATATGCTTCAAATCTAAAATGTTATGATTTCTGCAAATATCATCTGGTTTAAAAAAAAAAAAGAAAAAAAAAAAAAAAAAAAAAGAAAGATTATTATGACTAGTTACAATGACGAGCAACAGCAAAAAAATGGGAAATTATTTCAGAGCCCCTTGAAAAGGTCATAAGGCATAGTTTTTCTTTGCTATTATGATGTTTATGTACTCGAAACCATGCATCTTTATAATTTATTGAAATATGGTGACATTTTATGATTGTTAGAAAAAAAAAAGAGTGGTCATCTTGGCAAATTTAGGTCTGATAATAATTAGGAGTACTTATCCTTTCAATACACGCTTACTTAAAGATAACATTTGATGCCATCATATTCTTAAAGCTAACATTAAAGCTCATACAATTTCTTCATGCTTGCCTAATTTTTTCCACAATAAATTATGAATCACAGTGACTCTAGTCAGAGAGAATGTGATACTGATACACATTAATCAATCTGTGAACAGAAATCTTGTGTCACTAACAAAGAAATACCAGTCAATATTTAATTACCTCTATCAGCTCAATATCATTCTCAGAGAAGTCAGGAGAAGGTTTATTGGAGTAGCGCAATCGAAGAATCTCTCCAACATCATCAATTATCCTCAATGCCTTGAAGGGGAGACAAGATTTTTAAAAATATATCACCAAGACATTTTACAATTACCTTTTGATGTTTAAAAAGGTTGGACGGTTCACTTCTTAAAATTTATCGACAAAATAGTGGTTTAGTTTGATAAATCATAACATAATCTTTCCTTCCCATTTTTCTGGTCAAGAAAAACAAAACAAAAATAATTAGGAATGGTAAAACAAACCTTTTCCCCACTATCCACAAAACTACTCTGAATCATGTAAGCATTACCATGAGGAGGGACAGCCGGGTAAACATAAAAAATAAGAGCTTGGTTTTAAATGAAAATTTATACCAGTATATAAAGAAGTTTGTTTCTACTTGACAATATCACAATTCAAATAGACAAAGTGGACAAATATGAGCTTAACTTTAATCAAGGGTGAATTCATTTACAAAATATCTTCCCATCACTAAAACATGCAAAACTCTAACATGCACTCGATGTCTCCACATTCTCTTCATGACACTTCTCTTTTTGAGAAAACCAGACAGTATAAGATTTTCAATGAGATACAATTTACAATTATACAAGGGACAAACACTCAAAAATAAGCCACATCCATTTACCTCATCCAACATTTCTTTTGTGTGAGCAGCTGACAGACAAAACCTAGCTCTTGTCTCAATGAGAGGTGTAGCAGGAAAGCCGGCCACAACTGTAGCCATTCCTCTTCTTAGAGTCTCACGACTAAACATGCTGTAATCAAAATTCAAAAGGGTTCAATATTTCTATACTACTAACAACAATGTAACGGCCACTTTTTTTATTTACACATCAATAATCAGATTAACAAGTCAACTGAATAGAGCATCAACAGATTGCCTGCTACCAATTCGATTTAAAAAATATATTTTGAAAAAAGTGCCATGCTTCTGCTTTTTTTTTTTCTTTTTAGTTAGAGAATACAGATGCAGAGTGAATTCACTGTCAATTATGTGAGAGACTGAATAGTGTTGTGATTTAAAAACAATATTCACCTCTTTCTTGGTACAAATTCTCACCTACTTTTTGGTTACAATTCTAACACTTACTACTAGCGGCCAACAACAAATCTAAATAAACTATGAGGATAAGAGTGTCACATCACTTAAATTATTTTGTAGTACAGTGGAGTCCGCTTAAGATAAACTGCTTGGGGACCAATCCAGCAGTTTATCTTAAGCGAGGTTTATCTTACCCATTTCAATAAATATTTAAACTGAAAATTACACAAACACACAGGCACACACACATACGCACACACATACGTCCTACATAGGCTGCCTTCAGCTGGGGTGTTGGCTTAGCGTCTTCAGAGGTCATAACACCTTACAAAAATCTACAACAGGTCTACAACTACAACTGCAATGTACAGTTTGGCTCCTATCGCAGAGCATGAAGTGGACAAACATGTTACAGATGTATGCCTGTAGTATATTTTTGTAGCTGTCGAGTTTATCTTAAGCAGACCGCAGGTTGACGGCGTTTATTATAGTTTATATTTATATTAACCATGCTTTGGTTAGTAATGGCAAAGAGAGAAAAAATTGGGTCGAATGAAAAAGTTTATAATAACCGAAAATTTATCTTAAGCGGTGTTTATCTTAAGCGGACTCCACTGTATATTACGTAAGTCTATTTACATCTCAATTGCTAAGCAAACTGGAACATTTTTAGGAAAAAACAAATTCTAGCTCTATGTTTAGATATGAAAATTAAGTCACATTACTAAGGCAGTAATTTTGAATATCTAATTAATATGCATAAATTATCAAAATCATTAAATTCTTTGCTAAAAAGTGTATGAAAGAAAATAGTGACTTCTTAAATCATTTCTGAAGATAATCAACCCTTGTGTTTTGGAATTTGAAAGAATATGAGTGAGATAAAAAAAAAAAGTCCCAAGAAATTTGAGCGAAATTTGATTTATGCAAGATGTTAATTTTTTTTTTTTTTACTCAGTATAAGATTCCAAATCTTTGTTATCCTATCACTCTTAATGACAGCCGACTCATTAAGAAATCCACTTACCATAACTTGAGATAACCAGTTTCTAGGCCATGTTTTACCCTCGAAAACAAGTGTGTCACATAGACCTGTCACCATTCCTTTCTCCTAACACTAAATATGAGTATCTTTCCTGAAAATGCAATTTCCGGGACAGATCTCGCCCTATACTTGTTTTGTGGGAAATCAAAATTATCCTAAACCATTCAATCTATTTGACTAAGATAAAAGCAGATTATTCAGGTTCTCGTCAAAAATAAAAATGAAAACAGAATGAAAACTTGTAAATTAGAGTACTTACGCAACTTTAGAGGGCATGTACAAAAGTAAAGGTACAACAGGAGAATCTTTGTTTCCATAGATGATATAGCCTTTGTCATGTAATCTCTTGCGAAAGTAGCGTGTGTTCCATGCAAGCTGCCGAATTCTTTTCATACCTTCAAATAAATGAAATTTACTTTTAAACCATATAAGGAGTGTCATTATATGTGACATTTTAATATTGTTACTTTTTCTCTGTATGTCAATCAACAATAATTAGTATACGTCATAAGTTCATCTCCATTGTTTTTTTTAGTCAACTGTAATGAAAAAGATGTCACTCTTGTGGTCAGAAAGAACTTCTTTGATGTCTATTGTCTTTCATGCACACGGTCCAATGTTCAGGTGTCCAAAATGAATCTATACAGTATACTAATATATTATGATAGAAAAACCACTGTAATGAAGAAGTTGGGTAAAGAACACAGGAAGTGCTGATCACAGAGGAAATAGGGCAAAGAAGATGGCTGTGGACTGGAGGAACCTACGGGTACAAGGAGCAAAGAAGAGGGACAGGCCACAAGCAAAAAAAAAACAAAAGACACCCCCCCCCTCAAAACAAAACAAAAAAACAAAAAACAAAACCCCAACCCAACCATATTTTGCCCCTGGAGGAATTTGGTCTTTTCGATCATTTTAAAACTGAAAATTGAGTGTCAACAGCAGGAGCAACACCACAAACGGAGGCAATTATTATAAATAACCTTGCCCAAGGGTTAAATCACGTTGTCCCGCACAGGATTCAAACAACCAGCCCTTCTGTTGCAAGTCAAAAACACAAACCTTGTGTCAATGACTACTAACACGAAGAAGGAATGTGGAAGAGGAGTTGAAAAGGGGTGGGAACACCAGGATAGACCTGAAGAAGCAAGGACAGGATAGGGAGAGATGGAGAGCATTTTCTTCGTAACCAATACCCTGACAGAGGTGGAAGGCTATTATGATGAATAAAACACTACCCAAAAAAATTTCAGCTGTATTATGGCCAATGATCTCCCTATAATACTATCAGGTATTCCTTTATTTCAAATTAACATGACCGATTATATTAAGCCCTTTTCAAATGTACAACACTGAGATTGTCATGAATTTGATTAAATGAAGAAAAAGAATGTCAAAACTTACCATCCCGTGAGCCATCTTTCCCCATGATGATTGACATTGAGCTAATAATTTGTTGGGCTACAGGTGGTGGCATTGCCATTGAATAGATAAAACTATGTGCATGGCATCTCAGGTGATTGATCAGGTGCTGAAATAAAAAAACAGAAAATTTTCTGTATTACCAACTGTGCCACAAATATTTGAACATGATCTATTACAGGGAAAAAAGACTTCATACAATTTCCTTTCCCAAAATTTTAAGTTAGGTCTTTCAAGCTGCTTTCCCCAAATGAGTTTCTTACAAAATAGTCATTTCTCGGCAATGGGTGGAAGGAAACAAAACATTTCAAAATACCCCCCCCCCCCCAAAAAAAAATCTGAAATCAGAACATTCACTTTGTATACTGCATAATACAGGTCTACAACACGGCAACAGCTTTTTCCTACCCTGGATCCAGCAATGTACCCTCCAGCAGAGCCAAAGCTCTTGGTGAATGTCCCCATCATGATGTCAACATCATTAGGGTCAAGGCCAAAGTAATCTACAACACCTCTCCCATGTGGACCCATTGCTCCAACACTATGGGCTTCATCCAAGTACACATAAGCCTTATACTTCTTCTTCAAACGAACAATGTCCGGTAAACGAATAATGGATCCTTCCATACTAGAAGAAAGAAAGAAACAAACAAACAACCAAAATCATGGGGGAAAAGTATACAAATGTCATGGCTTTTGGTATACATGTATTAAAAACACATAAAAAAATATTAAATCATGATAAATTTAAAAACAAAACAAAATACAAAACAAAACAATAAAAGAGGCCTAGATGGTTGTAGGCTAAAAAAAAATTGTGACCACTGAAAGTCTGCCGTATGATGTAATTCACGGTATAGCACACAGGCCAGTCTACTACCATTACTTACTGCTTTTTTCATCTTCATCTAGATTCTAGGCCTATCTATAGGATGAACTAAGACGTGCTTGGATGGAACAATTTAAAGCTGAGTAGGAACTACGCATTGATTTCATGCAAGGCCTTCATGTAGTTATCATAATCATATCATCATGAATAACCCCCTCCTATTCTAGACTTATTATGTGTCTCGAGCCTAGCTCTATGTATTCATCAAAATATTTAGCAGATAGGATTCTTCAAGTCACCTCGCAATTGACACAAACTGTCCATTGTATTAGACCTAGCTAAAAATGAGGCAGAACACAAAGAGAATGCCATCTTCCCTATCTTTAGCATGAATACCGTTCATCAACGAGATCAATTACCTCCTTATAATATACATGTAATATGTTATGCTGTCATCGTTTTTACAGAACACCGACTGCCGCCGTTATAGGTCTCGTATTATATTGCCCCGTGCCGTAAAGTACCGTAGCCCATTTCATCCTTTACATTTAAGTTTAAAGCACAAAATAACAATAACCCTTCCCACTCATCCCTTAAAATTCAGTCTCATGCCCCGTGAATCACCTATAATGCATGCCATGTCGTTTCATTGTACTAGTATTAGGTTGGAAAAAGTAAATGTACCAATTTTGCAAGAATGCTACTTAGAAGAATAATGACACAAATGTACATGAATTAGCTGGGCATGGGAGATTTCGGGTTTCGAAACATTTTTCGCCAACAACCATGCCAGTTCCCTTCTCTGTAGGCCTATGATTTTTAACAAACAGGTGCTTTTCATTAGTAACAGTTGACGCATCCATTGCCAATATCTCCATGGGGATTGATCTGATCCAAAATTTGATGGCTTTTTTTTTAAAACAAGCGACCAAAAATTAAGGTATGATTCGAGCAGAATTTGTTTTTCTTAAAAAATAAAAGACACCACGATTTTTTTTTTTTAATTGTTAAAATTTTCCCTTCCCAAAGCAAGGCGATGCAAGTAGCTTGAAAAACACCGCTAGTGGTGTGGACACCCTAGCCTTACTCACTAGCGAGCTAGTAGTTCGACTAGACGTGTGAACAAAGCCTTACTTATTGTAGTAACTATATACTGTCTTTTGCCCTCCTGAAGTTTGTAAAAAGGTAAAGAAAGAATGCCTATGAAAGTGTGCCTTTACCTGTAAACTCCTTCCACAACAATAAGAATCTTTTTCCAAGGCCTATGAGTCCTGGGCTGGCCTTCAGTCACTGCTATCCTCAATTTATTTTCAAGGTCTTTCATGTCTATAAAAAAGAGAAAAATTATATCAAAAAGTTAATTTCCTGCTTTGGTCAACATTCTATAAATAAAAAGATATTCTTGCATTTCAATGTTTTATTTAACACAGTCACCGGCACATACTTTTAATACCATCATGAAAAATTGAAAATAACCTAATGATGAATTCAGGACTTTTGATATATTATGGAGTGTTGCTTTTCTGCATTAAACAGGTTAGTTTTCTTTTGTTCTAGATAGATTCTGAACAGAAAGCCTTTTGTTATCAGTCTGAACAATTTTGAGAGGATGATCAGTAATGAAATGTACTGAGTACAATTCATAAATTTTGCTGATAATGTTATTTAATGCTGGTTTATTAGTTTGGGTGCACTAGATCAAATGTGTCAATATATCAGACTTGCCAAACCCTGATGAGAATTCAAAGTTGTTGAGTGATGTTTATAAAGAGGAAAATGCCATTTTAATGACACTAGGGCTTAAGCTGCTATTTAAGTGAAGAAGGATGTACATGCACTCAAGTCAAATATGTTTTTGACCCTTGGTGAACTACTCTCAATTGCATATCCTTCTAAAAAGGTTAGAGATCAGTAATGATTAAATTCACTGAAATAATAGGGCTTTAAAGTTTACCGTCAATGCAAGGTGCCAAAATTCATGAGGCTTTTTTGATGAAAAAAGATGTATTTTCACTGTGGTTTTAGCAATTACAACTGTATATTCACATATACGTTTCTTTGAGTTAAAATGGCAGCTGATGCACTCGTTCCGTTTTGCAGTTGATCTTGAAACCATGAATAGCCAGTCCTTCAATCTCACACTAAGATTGTAACCGAGATGATTTATGATGCTATTGGACACCATGAAGGTCTTCTGACCTTTTCCAGTGCAAATACAAGGGCCGGTTATGAAACAAAATGTGAGATGAATGAGATCTCAGCTTATATCAAAGTTATAGATCATCATCTAATGAGAATGGGTTGGATTGTGGTGGAGGTGACAGGGTAAGGGATCTGATGGACTTCGATCTAACATCTACACATGGCCCTATAAATGTACAAATGACATGGGAGCCATTGTTTACATCATTGCACATTTTGAAGGTTTCGACATCAGTTTATTGATGTCAAATACCTAAAAACATACTTATTTTTTCTTTTATCACACATACCTATTCAGGGAAAAAGAACAATGAAAAAGGGTGAAATGATAGGCAGCTCTTTATTTCATTGGGTTGACAGATTTAAGTTTTAAAGACAAAATGGTCAAAGATCTGGCATAATTATTACGATAACGAGAATAAATGAAATGCTAAGTGTGAGTGACATCAATAAAAAGTCTCAGGCTGTAGAAGTAAGGCAAAAATTGAACCAAAATGCAAGACCATGGCCATTTACCCAACATCACCCAAAATTTGGATACACTAATCAAACGAGGTGGTAAACCCATCTCATATATCGGTTAAGTTTGTGTGCAAATCCTTTGATAAATATATTTTCCCGAGATGCTAGCCCCTGCCCCCCTTTTTTTTTCGGGGGAGAGGGGGGGATTTTTTTTTTTTTTTTTAGTGATAAAAGGGAGGCAACATCACAAGTCATGAGAAAAGAGCTTACTATTGTGCTTGAAGGTACGGATACTGGCTCCAGTCAAACGTGATCCCAGAACGAGGGAAGCATGGTTCAACTCGTCACTCATAATTAGACAGCCCTAGAAAAGGGATATTAAAAATATTGCTATTTTCACGAATGAAGAGGGGACACATACTTTTTGGAAAAAAATCTAAACCAGGCCTTATGTTAATAAAACTGTAACAAACTGCTAAAAACACATGAAATAAGTGATAAGTGTTTAGATGAGTATATATTCTCAATGATGAAACAGGAAGACTCTTTTTCTTTTTTGGAAATTTTTTTTTCTCTAAATCTTGCCAAGAATAAGTATATAAAATATCAAATAAAGAGGGCGGTATCTTAAATGTAGGAGTAAAACAACAGAGAGGGAGATTTTCAAAATATTATGCCAAAATTAAGGCTTACCTAAAATTACAAGAATAGAGTAGTACTAATGAAGTAATGTTTAAATTAACTGATTGAGTCCAAGAGGGCTTTAGAGGCCTGCCCAGGATCCCCGCTAGAGGTCTATTTAAAATCAAACATGGCCTTAGTTTTATCTCTGTATAAAAGACATGCAACTTGTTACCATGCAATATCATATTATGTCTTTTTCAGCAATAATTGTAGAATTTAGATCTGTGAATAAAATTTCTCTACAATAAATTACGTGACGGTTCATGTGTGTTGTTGTCTGTTGCGCCTTTTTTCTATTCATCAGTGGGTAAAACAGCTCAATATCCATTAAAAGTCTGATATTTAGATTTCCATAAGATCAATTACACATATATATCCATGACAAAATTCCAAGCAACCCATTAGAAATTAAAAAATTATTTTTTTTTTTGTATTGGTAGATGGATCTAGCCGATGGTGTGAAAAGGGAACAAAGAGGAAAAAACATCGATGTCACTGTCAGTTCTAGATTTAGATCTATCCCTATTATTTTCGCTTGTTTCATGGAGGGTATTCACACTGAAGATCATCCCCAGTAGCTGAATCAGAATCTTCACTAGAAACTGCCAACAAATTATGGTCAAAAACTTCAAAACCTAGACAAACAAAGGGTTGGAAGCCATTTTGTTTTTGGTAGCAACGGTGAACAGATGAAATTGTCAGAAGAAAAACGATTTAAAGGCGTCTGAGGCAATTGATTTCGATTGGAGCTTGCTTTGAAAAGGAAAGATTTATACAGAGCTATGTCACATCATCAAAATTTAGTTTCGAATTGCTGGACTTGGTATTTTGCTATAGATAGACCACTCCGCAGTCAGTGGCGCATGGGACTCGATCAGTTAAGTCAAAGCTACAAATAAAAGTGTAAAACATCAAAGAGTAAAGTAATGTTTACAAAGACAAATATCCAAAGTCCTACTTAATTTAAGACAGTTAGACACTAGGAAGAAAGAAAGAATGCATATTGATAAATACTTAAGTTCGAACTAAAATAAAATGGTAAAACTTGACAGGGGAAGAATTTAAAGAGATAACCATCTAACTTACCTTGAGTAAAACAGTGTAATATCAAAATGAGGGATAGAACTCATAATAAGTTGTGCCTAATAAAATCTAACATTTCATCCCCTAGATTTGTGAGAAAAAAAAAAAAAAAAAAGGATGTAAAATAAAGAAACAAGGGGGAAAAAATCCACGCCTTACGATAAAGTTTTACCTTGCTCACAAGTGCTGGCATATTCAATGAATTTGTGGCAAAGCCCATGGGCATGGTCATGGCAGCTTCCACACCATGGAACTCTGCGACCAACTCATCCAGCTGCCTATGAACATCCAGGTAACCTTCAAATAACAGAAAAAAATGAAAACCTCTTACACCATTGATCTTTGTTTTTTCATGTTCCAACCCAATTAAGTACAGGGACCCTCTCGATAACGACATCGCACGGGACCAAAGTTTTACGTCATTACCCGAAGGTGTCGCTATTTCGAGGTTTTCAAGATGGCGGAAAAGGGGCGCAGTCATAGCTTAAAACGAGTCTTCCGAGAAAATAACGATGCGATGCGAGGACCTGTGCCTGTGATTCAGTGTGATAAGACATGTCCTAAACACGTTAAAAAGTGTTATTGTTTTGATTATAACAATAATAAAGTGTTTTGATAATAAATAGTGATCGAAGGCCATTTTCCCTCTGTCCCAACCATCTTTTTGAACGATAATAAACAATGCTCGATCACCACTTTCTGTAGTGTATTACTATTAATACTATATTAATACTATTAGTACCGGCATCAGTTAAGTTGTGTTAAATGGCATTTAATACTACAATGGAACATTGGGGTGGGGCTGGGGGAGGCAAAGCTGGCATAGCAAACATCAATCGTGATATTGTGGTGGCCCACCCTAATAAAGGCCATTTGAGTGAGGGGGGGTCGGTCGCCATACCATATTGTTGTTCTTGCCGTCAGGCTTGGACTGTGTGGAATAGTCCCTTAACCCAGGACATCACATTGGTCGTGAAATAAGCGTTTTCATTGGCTCAGAGTAAGAGATAACGCTGGTTGGAATGAGGTTGTCTGTTTGACTGGAATTTTTTTGTATTAAGATTGCTGTCAACTACCGATTATCATTCGATCGATGTCACTAACCAGAGGTTTCACTGACATTTATGTCGCTACTTTGAGGTTTCTATTACTAGTAATGTAAAGCAAAAAAATCGGAACCAGAGATCAATGTCGCTATACGGGGGTTGTCCTTAATCGGAGGTGTCGTTATCCAGAGCTTCCACTGTAGATCTCAATAAAAATATTACAATCAAATAAGAGTTGAATTTTCAGTTGATTTTCTTCTTTGCAAGAATACTGAATACAGTAGTTATCGCCTAACTGGACTCCAGCTAGATGGATGTTTTGCCTCTCCATACACGTTTTTTCAGTGAAATGTGTTTTTTTTTAAATTATCAAAATCACTCCTCTAATTGGACGGTTCAAAACCCAAATTTCGGCTAATTGGACTTTTAGAATCGGGAAAATGGTTTGACCAGCAGCATTCAAATTCATTCAAGGGCAATGAAGAAACCCTCTTTGCTAAAATAGGCGATTGTGCACCAGTGTGTTTAGCGTTGGGATAAGGGGTCCGGCAAGGGGTTGTTGGTGGGTACTGGTCCAGGTGTGAATATAGAGCTAAGGTGTCAAAAACTGCTATAGGGCATGACAGCTTTCCAGCATGCAAAACCATACCTAGGCTTATGCCATGGCGTGGTTGTTGGCCAATCATATCTCATCTCAGCGTTAGAGTGACCACCCCCTCGACCCATCGGTCTCGCACTTGACATGCATGTATGTTGGACAAAGCCTACATAATAACATGGCCATCCCTCTGATTGGTCTGCACCCTGAGACAATAATTCTCTGTATCGTTTTGCTTGGTCATCTGCCAGAGTCCTGGTGTTTTGCTTGCTCGACAGGAAAATTCGATAAGGGAAGGTAACTCCCTCTTTTTGTGAAATACAACACCCTTGATCATGTGATCAATGTCCAGCCATGGACTATCTCCCCTCTCGCCCGGTCATTTTGGATAACTGGACGTTTTGCCTAATTGGACGTTTTTGCTGCTTCCGGATGATTGTCCAATTAGGCCGTAACTACTGTAGTTGACCAACATGGATCTATATTATACCTCAATGTTATCGAATCTATGCCAATTCATGAGGGCAATTACAGGTTTCTTAGCTCCAACACCATGAATAATTCTTTTAGAAAAGTGAACAACACCTTCAAGCCATGACCCAAAATGAAATGATGGATTGGTTGTACTCTACAAATAACGATTAAATCCCTTTCATGACTAACAATAGTCCATAATTCATATCACAATTACATGCCCGCAACAAAATGGCCCATACTGACTACATCAATCTATGTTGGTCATGTATTGTTCAGCACAGACACTAAAACTTTTGATGTAATATAACCTAGTCCTAAAGTGCTTGGGGCATGTTAAACTTAAACATACTGCAGATGTTTTGAACTAGTCATTCACTTAGTTTTCAACATGCTAGAAAATCTATGTTGGTGCCAAAAAACAATTGTGTGAGCCGAAAAATCGATGACGGGCTAAAAATTAAGCAGCACGTTGAAAAAAAATTTGAGACGGGCCAAAATGTCCCACAGTAAAGTAGAAAAAAACAACCCACAACACCTCCCCCCCCCCCCCACCAACCCCCTTTTCCCCCCCACTTCCACTGATTCCTCAAAATATCAATAATTTTATAAATAATTTACCCATCTCTTGTCTAGAAGCACACACTCCTGTTCCATATTTCTTGGTGACTTCTTCCACCTGGTCAGAACACTGTCCACTGTTTTCAGCAAAACCCAAGTAGTTATAAGAACCAAAGTTCATAACATTGAGCTTTTTGCCTGTCAATCTAATGGGTTGAACATGGGATGGAATAGAAAAAGAGCAGTTAATTCAAGGTACTTTGGCACAGAGAACACATTCAAAGCTCGATATTATTGCGAATATGACTGACATTTATTTTCATGTGCATCCAGTAAATAATACAAGAATTCTAAATTATAATGTCCTTAAGCGATACCAATTCTGAAATATTTATTTTTAAAATGCTTTTACTTTTACTCTTAATGAATTCTAAGGTCAATGACCTGGTAGAAAATAAATCAGAATCTGGGTCAAGAAAGACAACTAATACATTGCTAAAATAAACTGACATGAGAGTGACCACAGAGGGTAGGCAGTTAGCACACGAGTCAAATATTAGTAGATAATATGAGTGATATACATATTAATTGTACGTATAGCCAAAGAGGTGGGACATTTGTTACAAAAAAAGATGACAACTAAGCTAGGAATGCATCCAAATTCACTGAAGATAAATTTGAATTTGCTCGTTATAAACAGTAAGAGAATTTGCTAGTTATAAGCAGCAAGGAATAAATAACAGCTTGTCTTGTTTTGAATTTTCCTTCTTTTGTAACAGTTTCATTTTCAACAAATGTAAAATAAAAGGGTTAAATCATGAAATCTATTTTCCTTGGTATTAATCAATCAAACCTCTTTGGCTTGCCAATTAACACCACTGACCCTCATCGATTAGACACGAAAAAAGAAAATGAAGGTTCTTGGTACTACATAAAAGTGCAAGAGTGAGAAACACTGAAAGCAGGCACACTGACAATGAGGAATGGCAAACAAAAAGTAAATCAATTTTAAAAGGTGTCCTTCTGCAATCTGTTGATAAATATGATAAAAATGGATATTAAAAATGCACTTACACAAAAAACCCAATGTATTTGGTGAAAGGCAGAGTTTAAAAAAAAAAAAAAAAAAAAAGGAAAAAGGGGGAGTGCCAAGAAAGAGGCCCACAAAAATCGAACATATGACTGATGATTATAATAATATATCAGACAGTTTTAGCAGCTTTGTAAGGAAATAATCATAAATAATAGTCAAAAATTTATTATAAATACATGTATACCTCATGGAAAAGATTGAAAAAAAAACAACAAACAAACAAAAAAAAACATACTGAACTCTGAATGCCATTATTTATTTATGCTATTTATTATTTGACCTGCATAAAAATCAGCACATTATGGCTTGTCCTATTCAATATAAGAAAGTATGTGAAGTTTTAAGTCTGTCAATGAATCATGATGACAAACATTTTTAATACACCCACTCAAAAGGGGGTGGCGGGGAGGGGTTTAAAAAACCCAAAACACATTGGATCTACATATATTATTGAATCAGAAGTTATCTATGGAAATTAATATTGAATTGACCTTTTTTTAAATAATGGTGGTGGTGGGAATTCAACACATTGTATCAAAACAATAATTAATGTAACATAGAAGATCCAACCTTTGTCGAATCTGATACCAATCCAATGAAAAATACACGAAGTACATATACAAGGTACGAGAGAAAAAAAATGCGCCATAACGCTCTTCCATTTCAATAGGTGTACACAGAAAATCTCATATCAGCGCTGCGTAAATTATATATAAGGTGTCCCTAAAAACTGCACAGCCAGGAAGAGTGAGTTGTGGGTTTTAAAATGATTTTTGCAAATAAAGCAATGTCTCTTGACTTGATTGCACTTTATTTAATCAAAATCGGTCCAGGAGGCGGAGGTTATGCCTAAAAAAGTGAGGCATGGTAACGCCCTAATCGAATCATAATGCCATGGTGGCCACGAGACGGTAGGTCTAAGTGAAAACTGGCCATTGAAACAACCATGCTTCACTAAAATTGATATAACTTTGGTTAGCATGAATCAATTTGATTTAGACTTGGTTCAACTGACAGGTTATAAAATTCTCTACAAGATCAATTGCTTTAGTAGTAAAATTATTAATTATTTTAAAACCCAAGACTCGATGTACCTGGCTGTGCAATTTTCCAGGACACCCTGTATAAAATATACGCAGCCTTGATATGACGTTTTCTGAGTAGGCCTGTTAAAATCGTTGGCGTTTCATTATGCTGGGTTATATTAATATTACTATGCTTAAAATCAACGCGTGTTGACAATAAGTTAACTAACAGGGTGGAAAATGTAAAATCTTTTTTGCCGCTGAACTTTTCCCGGTGGAGAGGCTTCAATGGGTGTAACATGCAACCAACCTTGAACGTTATGCAACATGCTAAAAAGCATGCTGAATTACATATATGTATTCTAATCATTTGGAATAAAATGTGCACCAAATTTATACAACTTAAAACAATTTGCTTGAACTAGACTGTTTCCATACTGCCCAAACATACACAAACACACACACACAGGCTTCAATTTCAATACACACAAGCAAGCATTCATCACAAATACAGTACCATATTCACACAAGGCATAGACTTAGACTGCTTGTCCATATGGGGCAGGGCATGAATCTGATTCCAGTTCGACCAATTCAAGCAAGAGAAATGAATACACATATAAAAATAAATTATTAATAAATACACAGTGAAACGGTGACGATTCCACCTAGCTTTGGGCCAGGCAACGATTTTACGATGATTCAGTTTTGCTAAAGCAACTGTTCACTCCTAATTAATTCTATCAGCCAGTAGAGGTTTGGTTCACAGCAGAGAGATTTGACAAAGGTAGACTGACGCAGACAGGCAGGTTTGGGTATAACAACATGCTGGTGGTGGGGTGGGAAGAGCGTCACGTCTAGGCGAGCAGAAGAGACATGTCATATGCGACTTAAGTCCCCTACCACCTCGATTCTAAGTCAACGCAAGGTCAACATCAGAATCGAATCAGAGCCAGTTCTGCAGCTTCCAATGCACGAGAATTGTTAAACCGCCAATTCTAAGGGTCAGTTGGAATTGCCCAGCCCTACTGTCAAGTTACATAGAGGCCTGCCATGCCGTGTGGTGAACCTTGCTAGTACAGTTGCTCAGGCCATCGCCAACTGTGCTAGTCTTGAGTGCATCATGCAAGATGAGCTTCGCAAACCGCATATTTTCTCTCTCAGTATCAGTTAATAATAGATCTACATGTAAAGACATAATTATAAAACAGCGGGAATCTCATTCACGACTGGCCCGAGCGGAATTAAGCAGCAGATTCTCGGCCAAGACCAGTGATACCGCGGATCCAAGTCTGATACCAGCGTTGCCGCGGATACCTGCGGAAAACTTTCTACCCTGATGTAAGGCTTGTAAGAAATTGTACATATGTATTTCGATTGATACAGAATGAAAAGAGTTATGGCCCTTTGAGCTTTGCCTTTATTTTTCTCGCACCCAGTATAAATCAGTCACAAGGTGAGTTTCTAGTGTTTTTATGGCATGAGCATGAATTAACTCTGACTACAATTTGCCCATATATGATATTATTTAATGTATCTGGTGTTTTATGTCATGAGCATGATTTAACACTTTGACTACAGTTTTCCCATATTTCATGTGTTTTTATGCCATAATATCATTGTTAAACTCATTGATGACAATTCTCTCATATTTCAGGTGTTTTTATGTCATGAGCGTGATTTAATTTTTTTACTTTAATTTGCTCATCATTATATCAGGAGTTTGGGCATGTTGAGGGGATCATTTTGCCAGTGACTTGCCAGTGACTGCTAAACCACTAGATCTAGATTAAAACTCATCAAGCCAAATGCCTGCACACCTGATAAATCAGGTCTGATTAATGCCAGGATTATTCGCCCCAGGGGGGCGAATATAACCACTTTGATAAACAAATCATGATCCCCAATTTTTCAGATTTTCATTGCTTTATATTAACCCGTTAAGCGCGCACCATTTTCCCGGAAGTGACCTCGGCCCAGGATGGCTCGCCGTGGCCTGTTAGTTACAAAAAGGAGGGTGTGGCAAGGCCCTCTGCTCTGATTTTGCTGTACTCGACAAAAATGATTGTTTATGGCCAAACTAGCGTTAAAACACCTATAAAACCCTATACAGTGCACTCTCCCGATAACGACCTCTCTGAATAACGACATTCTCCCGATAACGACATTGACCCCCGGTCCCG